>PVHX01012774.1:0-57681 GCA_004024805.1 Geosciurus inauris
AAATGCCCAGGGGATCCAAGGGATCCTCTTACAATTTACCATTTCAGGGAACCTTAGACTAAACTGCTCCCTATTTAGACCAACTCAACTGGTTTTGAATGTCTTATGAAAAATCAAGTTTATTTTGCATTGATTGAGGAAAGGAACAAGATTATCTGTAATCTTTGAGACACTATTTTTAGTACTTTTTAAGAAATGCCACTATTAAAATACAATCAAGAAAAAAACCTGACCTTTCCATTTTATTATTTTTTGCTTCTTATCTATTATCAGTTATATTAATATATAATTGATAATAAACTTGAAATTAAAAAACATACTTCAAAGTTGAATATAGTTTGAGAAAACATGAACCTTCTAGAAAGGATGACCTTAATATTAAATGGCAAGCCGTTGACTCCACATAAATTGCTCTATTCATTAAAATGTTAAAGCTTAGCACATCATCAAGATGAAAGCCACATTTCTTTTCATTACCAATACCCTCCTGTTGAGTATTTGGAAACTTATATTTCCATCAACCCATTTGATCTTTTCAAATTCAATTATTCTCTTAAAGTGAGCTATATGAAAATGAGTTTTATTAAAATTCATGTTCTTCCTCACCTTTCAAATGTGAACTATAATAATGTCTTCTAGCTTTAAATGATATTTTCAGATAATGATCTTCTGTTTCAGCCCGTCATGCATTACACAGAATTCCATTGGGTTAGTATTGAGGAAAAGTGTAAAATGAGCCCAATTTGCTCTAGTTAGCTTGGCAAAATAGAGGGAATATATTACATATCTTTGAGTAAATTTTATTGGTGTGAATGTACAGTTTTTGCTCTCTGCTTTGAGAAATGATTGCTTAGAATGTCTTGTAAATAGAAAGAATAAGTGACTTCATTGACTCTGTGTACCGTCGTGGGCACTCTTCTGGAAGTCTGGGTCTCCTCTGAGGTCAGGCCTTGTGGGGCTCCTTAACCTCAACATCTATGCTTAGCATTGTAGACTTTGCTCAGGACAGTTTATTACATTAAAATTTGAGAGATAAGAGTTGGACTGGGAGGTTTTTTTATTCTCTTCCAACAACAGAATTATACAAAAGGAGTTACTCAATACTACATATTCAATTACAGTCACTATCCAGAGTTTGTTGGTGAACATTGTTAATAGGTTAATATACAAATTTATAGAGGACTGTTCTACCTGTGTTTGGTCAAACTGTTCATATTTGCTGTTCTTTGAAATATTTTCCAGAGATAATTATAAATGATTTAATTCTGTCACTATTTTGACATTCAGTTATAATTGGTCCAAATTAATTGTTAATTAAGTTGATATAAAAAGTATTTTTTATAACACTTTAGGGGATAAAACCTATGAGACAGACCCAGATTATGTCTCTCCAATGCACACAGAGTTTGATTTTATTCAAAGACTCATGTTATAAACTGAAAAAAGTGGTATGTTCACTGATCTATGTATACAGCATTTAAGTATTCCTGTTGCAAACTGCTATACTCTGATCAATTGATTCAGAAAGAAAGAATATGATGATAAATAAAAATTTGACTCAATTTACAATGTTGTATTTCAAAGAGATGCATACTTGCTACATTTATTACCACATAAAATAAGTGGTGATGAATGAATTTGCATAAATAGTAGAAAATTCATTTTTCTATTGTAATCTGGCATTCTAGATGGAGGAGGGTGCATTTAGACAGAAGTTTAAATTTGCATGCACAGCCCAAATTAACATTACATATGCAGTAATGATATAGATGTTTTCCTATTCCACTGAAAAGTTATTAGTCTACCACTAAGGATTCATCTGCAGATGATAGTAAACATATCAGTTATTTTTAAACACACAGTGAAATTTATAAATTATTGAAAGAATTTTGTGTGCAAGATATAGGATGGATTTACAGAAAGGATTCTCAGGACAACTCTGGGAATTGGGCTACACCAAGAACGGCACAATCAGAAAGCGGGGTCATTAAATAGCTGCTGTCACATTTGTGGCCTCCAGGTTAAGACACTTTGGATGAGATCCCAGGATAAATTTGTATCAGACCTATTGAATCTGGAAAATTTTCTAATGCACTGGGGTCTCACTCCTCAAGGCCATGCAAAGGTACTGGATCAGCAGAGTACAAAACACACATAAATCTCTTTCATCAGCAGAGTGCAAAATGAATAAGGTTTTCATAAGGTTTTCCAAATTATTTTGGGAGGGGAAAGAGGGGTAAAGGGGGGGGAGATAGCTTTTAGTTTCCTAACCTCTGAAGCACAGGAAGTCAAGCTAGAAAGATGTTCAAATATAAGACTAATGAATCAATCTATCACACACCCCAAACTAAAGTAATATTCATCTTATTAATATCATATACATAAAACTTTCCCAAAGTGCCTATGAAAAAATTAAGTTTCATTTAAAATAAACAAACAAAAAATATATGAGTTTGTTATTAATCTTGTAGAATATTTTGTTTGTGTATTATTAGAATAAGCAACCTTAATACACTTTAAACAAACAATTGTCAATGTCTGTATAAGCTACATCATTAATTGCACATTAACACTAATATGAAAACATATACTGACAAAATTGTGAGCATATTTTTCTGCAAGATTTTGATATTTCCCCTCAGTTAAACATGAACTCAATTTTTAAAATGGTACTTAGCTAATATATAACATTCTTAGCAAATGGCAATCTTTAATACTTACTTATTATTATTACAGCTTACCTTTGTAATTTGGTAATGTTTCTGGGTGATGTTTCTTGGCAGGAACTCAAATAATAATTATATTATCATGACTTCTCCTAAATGAGTCTGAATTTTTAAACCATCATCTCAGTGCCTCATCAGTATATAAATCCACTATTATTAAAAATTTCTCACTGTAGCATAACACTTTATAATGTAAAAATCCATTTGGAAAGTCATTCAGTAATAATTTAATAGTCAGATAATATAGAAAATTTGATTTGAATGCAAAATTGTCAGTCATAGAGTTTCTACCCTTATGTTCATGTCATGTGCACAGATTGTTACTACAGCTCATTACCATCATTACTTATATAATATAACCCTAGGTGATAAATTCAGTACTATCCTTTCCATGTGAACATGAATGGAAATCAGTTTTCTCTGGCTGTCTACATAGAAATGTGAGCAGGTACAGAAGACAAAGTAAACCTGAACTGCTTAAATGATGGATTAATGATGTTAATTGATAAGTTATGAGGGATGTATGCTTGTATGTGTGTTAGTGTGTGTGTATGTAACATATACTGACATGTAATTCATAAACATATACATGAATATATGCACATGTAAGTATGTACCTACATGTGTATTTTCCTGCATGTGACTAATGAAGACTTATAATTGTTTTAGCTATAAAATATTTGCTTGAATCAGCCTATTTGGAGTGTTTGTTTAAAATGATGATTTTAAGGTCCTGCCTTCAATACTTTAACATGCAATGGACTTTTGTTGTAGGAATCTTCGTTTAAATTCTGCATAGGAAAACAATAGTTATTCTGATTTCCTTGAAACTGTTTTGGGAAGCATTTTCTGTATGTCACTTGATGGACACATAATCAGTATCCTGTAACTTGTTGTTACTTAAATGGCAGATATTACTGTCTGTGATCTTTTCTTAAATCACTCTATGTCATCCTAATTGGATTGACAAAGGTTAATATTAGTAATTTTTCATATCTTCCTTTTACCAATTTTGATCATTGAAAAATTAGCTGTGTGGATCTAACAATCTTGTTTCCTTCCTCATTCCTGCAAAACAAAGATAAAATGTCTTAAGAAGAAATAAAATTTGCATTAAGATTGTTTGAAGGATTTTCTATTTTTCCATGTTCATTTATGTTACTCAAGACAATTGTTTCCCCTAAATTCCCTTTAAATTATATCTTGTGATTTAGAGTTTGACTCTCCTGCTATGCTTTCATAGGTAGCAAAAATATGGAGCAAATATCCATTTGGAGTCCCTATAATGATTGCTGTCTCCCCATTGTTTGACATAGCCACAGTTGGACATAACGTTCAGTTGCCTTGGTCTCATGCTCTCTTTCTTAAAACATTTCAAAAAAAGTCCTGAAATTTGTATTAAAACCATCTAAATTTTGTTCTCCCTTCTACATTGCCTAAAGATATTAATAACAATATTTTACTAGCCCAGAAACAATCTCTCAGTTTTGTAGAATATGGTTGATGTTATTCCCATATCCATTTTATTTGAAGGCATATGTATAATTTTAGTTATTATCAAACTCCCACCAACACAGAACCCCACAACGTTTTCATAAGTAAATGGAATTTATATTCTGCACCACGGTGGACTTGGGGTTGTTAAGTGGTGGCACAAAGGTACCTGAAAGTAAAGGAGACTGCACACTTGAGTAATTGTGTTTTAATTTAGACTCCAGGTTAGGAAATTTCCTTTATGTCAAAAGTGCTTTGAAATACCACAACGGCCGGAAGCCCAGTGTGGAGAATAATTGCTGATTTTTTACAGATCAATAACATCTAATTTAGAGAGCAGGAGCTGTAGATTACATAGCCATACCTTTGTAAAACTTTTTTGAGGAAATCAAAATATTTGTAGTAATCAGTGAAATAAAAACCAAGCAGCAGGAAAGCAGAAATGAACAGAAATATGGGTCAAAACTGAGCAACAAATATACCTGACTCATACCCCTAGAAAAAGATCCAGATGGAGTCAGAATCAGGAGGCACTGGAGACACATTCATGTACACTCTCCCTTGAATAGTTGGTTGCGTCAGACTGTGCAATGCTTTAAAGCTTATCAACAGCAGAGCAGATAATGCTACAAGTTTCAGTTAAAACAATTTTTCTCAAGACCTATCTTCTTTCCCTTTCTCCTCCCTAGGTTTATTATGCGTTATTAATGACAAAATTTTTGTTGATTTTTCAACACACTTTGAATTTGAGCATATTTATGATCTCACTGATCTTCCCTAAAGATGAAAAATTCTTGTCCATATATGTTTCAATTTCCTTTAATAAGACATCATAAAATTTCTCTTTGTGTCTAAAAATTGTCCATTTACTATCTATACTCTAGAATACATGATTCTTTAATCAACAAAGAAATTAAGTAGACATGGAGTACAACATTATTTGAGAGATTTGTAGCCTGGTAGTTCAATGTGTAGGCACGTGCCCAAAGTGAGCACTGCTTATTATTATTTTAGCTAGGGTCTAAGGGATTAGGAAGAATTTTAGGAAAAATAGAGAGAAAATTATTGATTCTTGCTAAGATTTTAAAATTTAAAATAGTTGGTCTACCTTCTCTTTAAGGTTATAATTGAGATGAAAGATTATATTCCTTGGGGATAAAAAAGAAAAAAAACTTTAATTTTAAAAGTATAGGAACTCTCAAATGTAATTTGAGTGCATGTAGTACTATAATCATAAAAGAGAAAGTTCCAGAACTCATCAGTACAATTTTAGATGAGTACTAGAAAGGATATAGTCAAAATTTTTAATATCTCACTAGATATTAAAATGGATATATAGCTAAAGTCAAGAGATCAAATATTCTTATACTCTGCAATTACTTCTATTTATACCAAAAGATTTGAGATACAGAGTGCCGTATTCCTTTAGCAGTGAGACACTGTGATGATAAGATAAATCAGTGCCAAAAATTTATAAAAATAAAGTCTTTCTTACTTAGTTTTTTTTTTTCTTTTTCAGTACCAGTGTTCTATGGTCCATGTGGTCATGCTTGCTAGGTAACCTGTCCATCACTGCTATATCTCCAACCCTGGACAAGTACTTTCTAAAGGTTTTCATCAAAAAATCCATTTACTCACCATTTAGGTTGAATACAAGGTGACTTCTGGGCTCTTGTCTCTATTCCCTATGGGCCTGGAAGAATTCCTGAGGACACTACAAATCCTGATTATTGAACTAATAAATACAATTGAATATGGCCACCCCCATAAAATATAAGAACATGTGTCACTGCCCACCAATGAGCAACACAAACCCTATGTCCATAGCAAAATAATACAAAGTTACATTTAAGTGTATTTCCTAAGTGGATTAATAGCTTGGAGTTAAATTACACAATTGTCGAAGGCCATGCTAAGAAGATCACACACTAAGAGACTAAGAAAGACTTGATTCCTAGTTCATAGAATATGATTCCAAGCCTGTGATATGTTGAGTATATAGGTGAAATACATTTGGTCAATATTTGCAGATATTTATCATACAATATTTAATAGTAGTCACTTATTTGACAATTTGTTTCTCACCACTGTCCTATATAATCTTTTAGCAATGAACTATGCAACTTTATGTAACTTAGCTTTCAAATTTTTTCATTAATTATTTCTGATACTGAGTTGAAGAGAAAGCTACTCAGATTGAAATTAGAAATAAAAGCTGATGAATGGCAACGTGTCAAGTGTGTGATATTAATAATGCCAGAGATACATCACAGTAATAGTCTCACATACTAGTGATAGCTTGTTTTGAAACATCATTTTAAAAAATTTAGCTAGAGATAGAAAATGATCCTCCATGATTTCAGTTTACCTGTTGTTCCAGCTACATTTTGATTCTTGCTATTTATGTTTTCAAATTTAAAATTGATGACTATTGCATGTAAATTACCTTAGAATACAATAAAGATTTCCTCATTTTCATTTCAATGCATAATAAACACCATTAGCAACTAAATTATTGTATTTAAAGTGTCCTGTTAGAATATTGTCTTTATAAAAATGGAGAACATTCAATCACAGAAAACAGCCAGGGAAAGATCATCTAGTTCATTTGTTGCCAAATGCTGTTGCAGGGAAGTTCTGTGACAGGTTACATACGGCCCCCCAGGGGCAACATGAAGTGCCTGGTCCTGCTATGAGACTTCTCTACTATATAGGTGGTAAATGTACCCAAGGCCTTGCTCCCCAAGGTGTGGCCCTGGTATACAGAGCTTATAAACCCAGAGCTTATAAGTAGAAACTCAGATTTCAACCCACTCCCGTCTTACATTTTAAAAGATTTTCAGGTAATTCACTTTCACATGAACGTTTGAGGAATATATATTTTTTATGAGGATGCTGTGTTTTTGTTGTTGTTGTTGATTTTGATTTGATTTCAAACTACCCAAGTGATCCTAGATTTCAGAACCACTGATGTAATACATTTATTTCTCACAGGGATTTTCTGAACTTCAAAGATGAAAACACAAGATGACATCATTTTTTATAGACCAATTGAACTCAGAGCAGAAGAAGATTAAAACCAACCTGGGAGGCATTGTGTGTGTGTGTGTGTTTGCTTGCTTTATGGATTCCTTTGTCTTTCAGATCCTCACGGTGTCTGAAGTTTGCTGGAGCCAATTTACAGCACAGGCATTCCTGAGTGAATGGACTGAGCATCCAGCAACTTTTTGCAGAGGTACATGCAGAATTCAATGAGCATAGATTGTAACCAGAGTTCACTCTGAGAAACTCACTGGGGAAGGAATTTAAGATTTTCAAAAGGACAAATGCTGTTCTTATAACCACCAGGTTAAGGTGACATAGGCTTTAAGTGTGTGAAGAGTTATGCTGAACAAAAACAATTAATAAAAATAACTGGGGCTCTGTGGCAGCGGAGTGCATGCAGATAGGAAGCCCAAGGCTGGCATGCAAAGAAGTACTCTGCTGTGATGGAATATGAGGACAGCTATTACACATTAAACCTCTGGTGCATTGCTGTGTTTACTAAATATTTTCTCATGGACTTACATATCTCATTTGAGCTTGATAGAGGTTTTTTGTGGTTGATGTTGTTTTGTTTGGTTTTCTTGCTTCCCTAGTTGCTTGCTTTTGTTAAAGTAAAAGTGCACTGGAGTTTTCTAAGGCATATTCTCCACATACAGGCAAAAGATTTTTAGCAATTCTCTTGTGTTAAAAAAAATATGGAAGATATTTCTTCTAAAAAGTTCAAGGGTAGAAGTAAAGCATATAAAGGAATCCAGAACCGTCGTGATTTCTGGGGTAAGAAGGAAAGTGGGCAGGTGAGGGACAGACAAATACACACAATCAGTAGCCGCAGACTGTGTTTCAACGGAATTTATGTGGGCTTATTGGCAAAGATGGAAATGAAGACCCTGTGTCAGGAAAATGATATAATTGGCAAGTGGCAAGATCATGGCAGAATGTGCTGAATTGGGCAGACATAATTTGCCCAAAGCAAGAAAGAAATATCCAGAACACATTGTAACAGAGAAAACAATCCAGCCAAAGGGTTTTATTTTTTTATATAAGAATCTCACTGAATAGCTATATAATTTTGTGAGTACAGTAATCACATGCACTCATCTAAAATAATTACATAGGGAGAAAACTGTGGGGTCTTTGTCCATTATCTTATGTATCATGGAAACACATATGAATTTGTCATTGGTAATGTGACAGAGAGATTACATGAGGGGATGGGAAGTGGATACAAATAAAACAAGTTTCCTGCCATCTATTTACTTTCTCACAAAGAGAGAATTCTGAAGATAATTTAAGAACTGTAGTTGAAGCTTGTATATAGGGAGAGTAAAGGATAGAATGGTAAGGGTTCAGGGTGAGGGGAGTAGAGTCCTGGTTAATAGTTTCTTTGTACAGGAACTGTGCTTCCAAAGGAGTCCTCAGGAGGAGGTGTTAACCAGAGCACAAAAGGAGAGGATGAGCAGGGGGTCCTGACAGCAGAGAAAATTCCAGATATTTGGAGGCATGGAAAAGTTGACACCCCTTTATAAAATATGCAAGAGAGTTGCTTTTTATTTTCAGGATAACTTTTGTGAAAGTCAAAAGGAAAGACTTTCTGGACCTGTAATCTTTTTCTTGTTATAAATAAATAAATAAAACACTTTTCACAGTTTAACTTCTTTCTCTGCAGAGATAAGGCTGGAAGAAAGGTCATCCTGCTAACAAACGAAAAAACTCCTGGAGCCCTTCTGGTTGTGCCTTGTTTGGTGTATTTCTAGTTAGTCTACTGAACGTCTTAGACATACCCAGCTCTAACTGATGTCTCTACAGTAGCTTCACTCATTGTTCATGTGGGGCTAATATTGGTGGCATTAACAGAGAGTAACTGATACACAAAAGAGTATGATCAAATAGAAGTCTTTTCAGATGTTGTAAGGCTCTTTGAGAAGGCATTTAGAGAAATGGTTCCCTTTATTTCTTCCAAGATGTGAGCTGGAGTTGAAGCAGGGCTGTGGCTTCTCCCTGGAGATTGATTTTTCTAAGCCTGTGGTTCAGATCAGTCAATATGATTATCTTTCCTGTCAAACAAAGTACCTGCTTGCTCAGTCTTGCCAGATAAGAAAGATGTTCCTGTGCTGTCGGAGGATTCAAATAAATAAGGAAAATAATCGTGCTTTTATCATTCGGGAAGAATTTCTATTGTCCTAAAGAACTGGCATCAAATTATGATTTCACTAAAGATTTCTCAGATTTAGCTAGATCAACCATCCAAGTGGTAGGAAGATCTAGAAGAGTCATATTGATTTTTTTTTATGAGCCACAGAAGACCACTTGGCTTAAAATTACAGGAAAATATTTTTAATACAAAATCTTCCTGACTGAACAATAATATTTACTACTTTCCTGCTGGAAGTACTGTAATGCTGTAGAGAAAAAAATATATAATGTCATTTTCCTTTTCTCTAAAGTTTGATGATTCCACAGACAGTGACTAAAGAGAGGAAGGGAGGTAAATAATTTTGAAATGATCCTATGCATGGGAATATTATCAATAGAATAAAGAAGATCTGAGCTATCCATTATCAAACATACCTTATTCAAAAGTCTGTACTTGACAGCAGGAAAACCTGTTTCTTTATCAAGGGACATCAGTTAAAAAAAAAAATTCCCAGCCAGGAAGATCTGTAGGTAGAATACACCATTTTCCTCTGAGGGTCACTTAGGTCCAGTATGGCTTTGTTAGACTAAGAAACTTCTGGGAAACAGATGAAAGCAATGTGGACTTTTTAATCAAAATATGTATGTGATGCATACATATGTGTATACATACATATGAGATTCTTATGAAATGTAGCATAATGTTTTAAATACTTCTCATTCATTGTCAGTGGGTTAATTGTTGGAGAAAAAATAAAATATGACATATTTATGCTGCTCACCAGCACAAGAGCATGAGTTTGTTCATTTTCAGAAGGAATAAACACTATCATTTCTACTTTGTTATTCTACCAATGTGTTCAGTGAATAGAGCACTTTAAGGAAATGAGAACTCCCTATTTGGGCCAGACTGCCAGAGTCTTAATTTGTCATGACTCTAAAAGTAGGCATATTTAAAGTCATCATCATGAAGTAAATATTATAGATGCTCCATAATAGGAACATGTTTCCTTTTCTGTCATCGTCACCCTTTTTGGGTCAGTTAGCTGTCTTGTTACTGCAAATGCTTCGTTTGAAAATTATAGAAACCAACATTTTCCTGCTATGCTGTTTCAGTTTGTTCAGAAAGTGATCATTTGCAGTCATGGAAGAATTATGTTTAGTCCTACATGAGGTAGAGTAAAACTAAATCTGCTTACTTTTGATTTGGAAAAAACTAATTTCCATTTTTCATACCACTAAATGCCCTCTCTTATCTGAAACTACACTGAATTTTCATTACTGATGTTTGATGGGTGGAAACAGCAAGGGCCAAGTATAGAGCCAGAGGACTGAACCAGGAAAGGCATTTGTTTAATGTTTCTGTGCCTGGGTTCAAGTATGCACCATGATTTCCAAGACTGCTTTAAACTCAAAAATCTCTTTCTCTGATGATTACCAGCACTGTGACTGTCAATAGAAAAAGGTTTGATCTGCCTTCTATATTTTAGAAACCATATAATATCCTTCAAATTTAGAAAAGGGTGATATCACATGTGTGATACACTTAAGGGTTAAGGGGAAAAAGATGATTTTTTTAAAAAAAATAGAAACTGTAGCCTTACCTATAGTTATAGAATGGCACATGAGCTCCTAGACTGGAAATTAAGTTCTTTCCTGACCTGTAATAAATAGCGATTGATTCAGAGAAGGGCATGTAGTTCAAACTGGGGGAAAGGGAATAAGACATGGGTGTTGAAGCAGCTGCAGCAGGCGGAGGAAGACAATTATTGATCACCCACAAAATGAATTCTTTGCATTATGTGCTTTAGCTATTGGGGATTTTTTTGAGAGAAATATTTGAAAGAGTAGCATAATATCTATTGTCTAGAAAAGAGTAGAATTTCCCTTATGTAAAGGTTAAATTTACATAGAGAAGTCGGATGGCCTCAAATTCCTAATTATAGCTAGCACATGACAGCCAGCTTTCCAGGGCTGCTATGACAAAGTACCATGGCCTGGGGGACTAAAGTAGACATGATTTATTTTTTCATAATCCTAGAATCTAAAAGTCCAAGTTCAAGCTGTTGGCAGTTGGCTCCTTTTGAGGACTGAGAGAGAAGCTCTTCTGGGCAGCCCTCTCTGGCCATCTTCCTGTGTCTTCACCTTCTCTTCTTTTTGTATAGCTGCATCTAGATTTCCTCTTCTTAAAAGGAAGCCACCCGAAAGGCCTCATTTCATTTTAATGACCTCTGTGAAGACGATAGCTCCAAATATAGTTACATTCTGAGGGACTGGAATTAGAACTTCAATATATAAACATTTGAGGGCACAAGATCCAGCCCATAAGTGTCCAACAGGGCAAAACAATGCTCAAATTACATAAGTTAATTCATTTAATGTTCACAACATCCTTGTAGGTTCTATTATTATCTCAGAAGTTGATGTGATTGTCTCAACAAAGAAGTGGCAAAAATAATTTTAACTCAGGCCCTCTGGCTCCCAGTTAGTTGTTTTCCACCAAAGTTTTGCAGATACTAGTTATAGGTTCCCTATTCTCTGTCTCCAAGATACAAAAGGTTGACTCTACCCATTTCCTATTAAATTTGGGGCCATATAACAGCAGTTTGGCCAATAGAATATGAGCTCAAGTGGAAAATGCCACCTTTAGACCTGAGCTTCTCACTTGCCCAAATAATCTTCCTTCCGTGATCTTTATCTTTTTGTTATTCAATCTACTGAACACAGAACAGAGAAGGAAGCCACACTGATGTTGACCCCAAAAGACAGAAGATTCTGGGGATACAATCATTCCAGGGAGAAGTGATTAGCTAACCAAAAGAGCTCCAGTGTGAGAAATAAAATGTTATCGTTTTGAACAACTGAATTTCTAGGGTCAATTATTATATTAGCTAACATCAGAAACTAGAACAATAAATATGAAAGCATAGACTACTATTAGCTGGAAGAAAACTAAAATAACACAGACTTCTAATTTTGTAGAAGAAAATAGCTTAGATAAGTTAAATGATTATTATTGTTGTTGTTGTTATTGTTGTTATAGGGTTATGCAAATTGTAGTCTGATAGACAAGGAAATTGGAATTAAAAAGTACTTTGCTATGAGGCTTCATATCTATAGAAAACCTACCACAGGCTGAGCATTCATAATCCAAAGTCCGAAATGCTCCAAAATATGAAAGCTTCTGAACACTGAAATGATATCAGATGTGGACAATTTTGCACTAGACCTCATGTGAAAGGTCATAGCCAAAATACGGGTGCATTAAAATACTGCAGAAAATTACCTTCTAGCTATATGTATAAGGTATAAATGAAACATAAATTCTGTGCTTAGACTTGGGTCCCATCACCAGGATATTTCAATTTTGTAGATGCAAATATTCCAAAATCTGAAAAAATTGAAATCTGAAATACTACTTGTGCTAATTATTTCAAATAAATGATATCAACCTGTATGAGAACAATTTCACATTATAGTTTTGCTGTCAGTGTAATTATTTTTCAAGTAAATATTCTTTATTTTTGTGGTACATAACTATTAATATATGATGGTAGAGGGAATAATCATTTTTGGCTCTTTTGATGGCATAAAAATTTTAAAACTTGATTTAATAGAACAGTTCAATATAAAATATTAATAAGCACCAACCCAAATAATGAAACTCTTAATATTTCCTCATGAAAATCAAAACACCAGTCTTTAAAGAGAGAATTACATTAAGGTATAAAATGAGGAGAGAAAATTAGAAAAGCAATGGTAATTATCATTTTCCATGAAGTTTTTGTGTTTCTGAAATTTTTATATAGAATATTGTTTTCTTTGAAGAAATATTTTAAGACTATAGAAAAATCTATCCCTTTCCTATTTAGAAAAAAGAGCCTGTTTGGAGATATAATCTAAGAGAGCTAACAACTGAATAGGTATTTGGAATAATTCTTCTTTCTCCTCTCCACAAACTGGAAAAAACTTGATATATTATGAATATATATGTCATATATTACATATATGTTATGTGTACACATATATAATCATAGAGGAAAGGAGTCCAAGGGGAGCATACAAGAATTGTATAGTAGAAGTATGTAAAGATGACACTCAGATCTTCTGAGGGCAACACTCCAACTTAACTATGCATGCACTACTACATATTGTTAGGATGAATCTGTATATTCTTAGGTTGAATGAGATCAGAGGTGTCTCATTGTTATAAAAAATGAGCAACACCTCTGTCTTACATACAAAGTTGCTGTAGATTTTAGAAGAATTCTTTGGATCTGAAACATAATGGCTTTGTGGCTGCTTGGAGAAAATTACTTCCACAGATACCTTGAACAGTGCACATTTCTGGGACCAGGAAATAATAACGGACTGTCCTATAAGAGTGCTGGTTGATAGATATCTTTCTGTCATCTCTGAGAATAATTATAACTGCAACACGTAAAGAAGTAAGGTCTTAGTTGATAATGCATTAAATACGATTGACATTATACACAATTTTGCTTCATGTTCTCTATTATAGGTGTTTTCAGATTTTCACCATTCTAATTATGCTGAGATGATTGGAACATTTTCTCTTTAGTATATATTACAATATCTTAAATCATTCCAAAAAGTGGAGGTTTTTCCAGTACTCCAAAAGATTACCAGATCTGTTTGCCTTCTCTTCACCTTCCTGTTTACCTTCTGTGATGTTACCTGTCAGTTTTATATATATGTACTTTACTAAGATGCTTCCTTCTGTTCCTGAGTTTTTACAGACTATGTGTTGAACTTTGTTGAATGTCTTTATGCCTAAGTGATATGACCATATGTTTTTTTCTCATTCATTCTCTTAATGATAAATTACTTTGATGAATTTATCAATGTTGAACCACCCTGTATTATGAATTATCTTTTGCTTCTATACTGATGAATTCAACTGGCTAATATTTTGTTAAGGAATTTTGCAACTGTGTTAGTGAGAATTATTGGTGTGTAATTTGCTCTCTTTTAGTGCTTTGTAATACCTCCAGCGTTAAGGTTATTTTGGTCTCACAATGAGTTGCAAAGCACTTTTTCTGCTTCTATTTTCTGGAAGACATTGTGTGTCAATGGTCTTATTTATTTTTAAATTTTTCACTAGAATTCACTATTAATACCACATGGGCCTGGTGGTCTATGTTTTGGGAGGTTTTAAATTGTTAGTTCATTTTCTTTAAAGGCAGGTGGCTTTTTATTTATTTATGTTAGTATTGGAGATTGAACCCAGAATCACTTTATCTCTGAGCTATATCCTCAATCCTTTTTTTTTTTTTATTTGTTATTCTAAGACAGAGTCTCACTAAGTTGCTTAGGCTGGCCTCAAACTTGTGATAGTCCTATCTTAGTCCCTTGATTCGCTGGGATTATAGGTGTGTACTGCCATGTCCCACTATGCGTCCATTTATGTACCTCTGTTTCCTTGAGTTATTTTTGTACATTGTGTCTTTCTAAATATTGGTTCAGATAACCTATGTTATAAAATTTGTGATCAGCAAATTGTTCATAAGCTCATAATATTTTCTAACTATCTCTTTAATGTTCATAGTATCAGTAACAATGATTCTCCTTTCATTTCTGATTTTTTCCTTTTATATCTTTTATTTGAGAATAGTGTATAATATTGCTGTATAATATCATATTATCATAATTATTAGATCATTCCTTATTTTTAGCATCTCCATTTCCTTAAATTTCCTTTAGACTTCTCAATTAACATAATAATTTTATATATTCATTAGTTACAGAGTGATATTTCATACTTATATACAATATTTGCTGTTCAAATCAGGGTAATTAATGTTTCTATTTCTATCTCAATTTTTGATTAGATTACATAGAGAGACTTGTTGTTGTACTGTTCATTTTGAAGAAGTAGCTTTTAGTTTTATTGATTTCTGCTGCTCTTCCTGTCTTCAATTAATTAAATGTTGAGAAAACTTGTTTTCCTGATCATTTTAAGTTTAATTTTGTTTTATTTATTTAGTTTTCTTAGGTGGAATCTTAGGTTACTGATCTTCTGTTCTTTCTCTTTTTCTAATATATGCATGCATGCTATGATTTTCTCTCTATGCAAGGCTTTAGTTGCACCTCAAATTTTGCTGTTGCAGTATATAATTGAAGATTTGTCTCACTTGCTATCATTGATTTCTAATTTAATTCCATTGCGTTCTAAATTCTATAGCTTGCACACCTCATCTTTTTAATACTTTAAAGAGTTTATGGGCCCAGATATAGTATGTCTTGTGGAATGTTCCATGAATGCCTGAGAAGAATGTATGTGATGATAGTTTGGAATATAGTATTTTATAAATGTCAATTCAATCAATTTGATTGACACTGCTATTCCAGGCATTTATATCCTTTCTGATTTTCTGACTCCTTGGTGCTTTTCGTACTGATAGAAACACTCTCAATCTTCCAACTACAATTGTGGATTTTTCTATTTCTCCATTCAGTTCTATAAGTTTTTACATCATGCATTCTGAAACTTTTGCTGGATGCATACAGATTAAGAATGACTACATTGCTTTGGAGAATATACTGCTTTATTTTTGTAATAATCTCTTCATCATTGATAATCTTTCTTATTCTGAAGTCTCCTTTCCCTGAAATTGGTGTAAATATCCCAGCTCTCTTTTCATTGGATTTATCATGATATATCTTTCCCCATCCCTTTACTCTTAACCTAAGTTCTTATATTTAAAGAGAGTTTCATCATGGAGACCTTTTTTCCACCCTAACAGTCTCTTACTTGATACTTTAGACCATTTATACTTCTAATGATCATTTGTAGAGTTAGATTAATATCCCCTCTTTGTACTTTTCTTTCCATTGAATTTATATTTTGTTCCACTTTTCACTCTTTTCCTGTCATCTTTGAATTTAATTGAACTTTTTTATAATTTCATTTATCTCTTTTCACTGCATGTCATTTATGCTTCTTTTACAATATCTTTACAATGCAAATTTTTAACTCATATGTCTTCAAGTAACACTGTGCTGCTTCACATGCGGTACAGATACCTATGACAGTTATCCTGATTTCTCCCTCCATCTCCTGAGATATTGCTACTGTGCATTTTACTTGTCTCTATGTGCACTCACACGATGCATTTTTACTACTATTACTTTAAGCAAACTGCTTTTAGAGAAATTAAAAATAAGAAAAGTAAATTATTTTACTTTATTTATGGATTGATGATATGTTTTCTTTTTTTAGTCTCTGATTTATATAATCTTCCTTGTACCTGAAGGACTTTGTAAGACTGTTGGTGACGAATTCTCTACTTTGAGGACAAATTTCTTCTTAACTGCTAACGAATCATTGCACTGCATGTAGAATTCTAGATTATTGAGGTTTTTTTTTTCTTTTAATGCTTTAAATATTTTACTCTACTCTATTTTCATTTGCATGATTTCTAATAAGAAATATGCTGGAATTCTTGTCCCTATTCTTCTGTAGGGAAGGCATTTTCCCCCCTTCTGACTTCCTTCAGGATTTCTCTTGTTTTTGTGTGGCTTGAAGATAATACACATGCCTATGGTTTCTGTTTGTTTTTATGATTTATCTTGCATCTTGTTCTCTTAGCCCCACGGATCTGTTGTCTCATATCTACCACTGATTTTTGAAATATCACTTCCGACATTTTTTCTTCTCCATTCTCTTTCCTTCCTCATTCTGGTATTCAGATACCTTTGATATGCAGATTTAATTTTCTTTGAATAAATACCCAGTTGTGGAATTGCTGGATCATACAGTAATTGGTAATTACATTTTTGTTTTTCTAAGGAAAGTCTATACTGTTTTCCTAATGGCTTCACTAATTCAAATTCCCACCAACAGCACATAAGAGTTCCTTTTTCTCTGTGCCTTCACCAATATTTGCTATTCTTTGTCTTTTGATAGACTCTTTCTAGTTGAGGCCAGATGATAGTTCATTGTCCTTCTGATTTTCATTTCTCTGATGATGAGCAATGTGCTCACTGAACATTTTCAATTCTACATAAAGTCTACTGATAAGCCCATCAAAGAGGCTGTGGTTCTGATTTCTAGCATCTCCTTTGATTGTCTATCTCTGCTTATTATACCCATCTATTCTTTCATGTTTCCTAATTTTTCCATCCAAGGCCTTAACACATTAATCACAGCTATTTTAAACTGCCTGATAACTCCGCCACTTCTGTCAGGTAATTGTGCCTCTTATGACTAGTTTATCTTTTCAGACCACCTTCCCTTCTTGTGTTGTTGTGCCTTCTCATTTCTTAGTTGAAAGGCACTTATTTTATTATATAAAATGGACTGGGTTGGGTGTCGCTCAGTAGAGCATTTGCCTAGCATATGTGAGACCCTGGGTCCAATCTCCAGCACTGCAAGTCAATCAATCAATCGATCAATCAATCAGTGAATGATACTGAGTTTAATAGTCCTTTAGTATGAGAATCCACACTAGGTTGGCTAGGAGCTGAACTTTGTTTAGTAATGGTTGAAGCCTTAGGTGACAGAGGTTTTGTTTTGTTTTTTGTTTTTTTTTGGTTGGATAGTTTAATCTTCTCTCTTTGCCTGTTTGTTTCCTAAGCACTTCTCAGAGACATGCCATTCCTGCAGGTTTTGCCCCATGCTCCCGTTTGTTATTCTGCAGCCTTATTGTAAGGTGGTATAGAATGGAGGTGAGGAATGTTCTCAGGCATTCCAGGTAAATCTCAATCATTTCATGAGCCGCGTTGGGCTGTACTCCTGGCAAGGCTTTCAGTCTCCACCAGCCCCCTGTAGCTCTTCTGGGCCTCCCGCGTTTCCTTCCCTGGTGGCAGCATTCCCAACCAGTTCTCTTGACTGCCTTACTTTCCTTCCAGTTACAGTTCTGTCTTATTCTGCCTCAGGCAAGGGAATCTTGGTTGCCTTCAAGTCTCTGCAAGCACTTGCCTCTTTAGATTAGGGGTGAGGGTAACTTGTCCTGGGACCTTTGTTCTCCTATCGAAGTGGTGGCTCCTAAGCACTATATGGATTGCAAATGAAACTGGATGATAGCTGTTTTTAAATTTAGGAAATATTTCAAAGTTTCACATTCATCTACATAATATTTAACTTTTCATTACCAAGTAAATTTGTGGCAATGAGGGTTAATTGGAACTTTAATAATATAAATCCTACTTCTCAATTACATATCTGGTACTAGAAAACATGTTAATCATTTAACCATTATTCAAAATGGATAGGTAGGCATTGGTTTATTTTTTTAATCTGTGGAATGTAACATTGTATGATAGGATTTCTTGTTTCAGCATCGTATTGTTAAAAAGAAAATATATTGCTAGAAACATGGATATGTGAGTCCTATAAAACATTATATTTTGTACTTTCTCTTGTAAGTTTTATATTAAACTATGCATTCATATGATGGAAACCAAGATGGGAAATGGGTTTGTTTACTGCATAGTCAGATGAATTGCCTTCTTTAAAAGTTATTATAAAACTAATACAGCAAAGTAAAACTGTAAAAAGCATATTTCAAATTCCTTAGAAATACATAACAAAGAAAATTGTTCATATTTTGCTATATTAAAAAGTTTTTCATTTGTTCTTTACATAAAAAAGATATTAAGATTGTACATATATATCACACTTTCTTCACATATTATTACAGCAGAAGCTTATCCAGCTAGTATTATAATACCTCTGTAGATATAATTTAGTACCTAAAAATATTTTATAATCTATATAACTATTCTGGATTGCCAGAATAGTTAGTTCTAATATTTCACTACATTTTATTCACACATTTATTGATATATTTTAAAAAATTGACTCCAGATTGATTGAATCATGGTATCAGGTTATTTTTTCCCAGAAATAAATTTGTATTTTATTGGAATAAGTTATAAGCTCTTAAAGGTGAAATGTATTGAGTGTTTCCTATGTGCTGGCTAATATTTTAATTGCTGCCATGTGTGGGATGGTTTGGATGGGATTTGTCTCCCTGAGGTTCATGTGCTGCACTGTGGCAATGCTGAGAGGTGGTGAACCTTTTAAGAGCTGGGACCTCGTGGGAGGTAATTAGGTAATGAGGGGGATTGCCCTTGGAAGGGGTTAATGTTCTTCTCATGAGACCCCAGTTGGTTCCAATCAGAATGTGTTGCCGTAAGGGAGTCAGGCACCTTCCCTTAATTCCCCACACATGAGCCACTTGCCCTACTCACAAACACTCCTTAGTTGTCCCCGTGTGGTGGCACTTCTACAGGCATGCAGAGATGCCAGAATTTCCACTGAGATTTCAGTGGGAAACCTGGAGAGCCAGATGGAGGTCTGCTGCAGAGGTAAAGCTACTGCAGACCTTCTGCTGTCTGTTGGCAGCCTGGGAGCAGCACCTCTTGAGCTCCCAGTAAGGCAGAGCCACCATCAGTGTACAATATCCACCTGGGGAAGCCCATGTGAGCAGCCTTCTGCATAAGGGTAGGGAGGTGGGCTGCCCACCTGCAGTGCACACAGGGTACCGGGCTTGGAGCTTTAAAATTAGATGTGGACTTGCTGGGTCTTGGTCTTGCTTTGGGCTGATTACTGTTTTCTACTTTCGCTACTTCTTCCTTTTTGGAATAATAACATCTGGTCTTTGTCATACCATTCTATCTTAGAAAGTGATGTTATTTATTTTTTTTAATTTTTTTTTTTAGTTGTTGATGGATCTTTATTTTATTTATTTATTTATTTATTTATTTATTTATTTATTTATTTATTTATTTATTTTAATGTCTTTATTTTATTGCTTTGTATGTGGTGCTGAGGATCTAACCCAGGGCCTCACGCATGTGAGGCAAGCGCTCTACCGCTGAGCTACAATCCCAGCCCCTCTTTATTTTATTCATTTATTATTTATATGTGGTGCTGAGGATCAAACCCAGTGCCTCACGCATGCTAGGCAAGCGCTCTACCACTGAGCCACAGCCCCAGCCCGTGATGTTATTTTTTTATGTGAGTTCACAGCTGGAACAAGTTTGCCTTGAGTCTCAGGAGGGACTGTAAACTTGGACTTTATGGTAGTGCTGGGATGCATTAAGACAGGAAATATTTGGAAAGAAATGATTATATTTTATGTTGTGACCAGGACTAGAATCTTGAGGATAAAGGGCAGAATATGATGGTTTGGATGTGGTTTGTCCCTTGAAGATTTTGTTCTGGAAGATTAGTTCCCAGTGTGGAGACACTATGAGGCACTGGAATCCTTAGTTCCAGATAATAAAGTTATTGAGGGCACCACCCTTAGAAGGGGTTAGTGTAGCTTGTGCAGGACTGTGGTTAGTCTCGTAAGTCCCTTCAACTCCCTTCTGCATGCACACTCTTCACTCTCTGCATGCCTCCTCCTCCCTTGCCATGCTGTCTGCCATGATGCCCTGGCCAGAGCCAGATGTTGGTGCCATGCTTTTTAATTCCAGAATTGCGAGCTAAGGAAATGGCTTTTCTTCCTAAGTATCCATACTCAGGTATTTTTTTATACCAACTGAAAACAGACTGTATATGTGATTATCACAAGAATCAAATAATTCTGATTTTGCTCTCCTTTCCACTTTAGATATAAAGAAACTGGCCAAATACATAAAGCACATTGCTCAAGGCTAGATGTAGGATGGATGGTGGAGCTGAGTTTTGAAGCCAAGCAATCCAGTTCTGAGCTCGGTAGGCTTTTCTGTAATACTTCATTCCCTTTTCCATTTCACCACATCTTCATCAGTTAAAAATTTGCTAATTGAATAATTTAAAATAGAATACACCTCACTTAATGAATATTTGCTGAGTAATTACTGTGTCCTAGAAACAGGTCTTATTCCTCATGATTTATCACTGTGCCAACCAAACACACATCTCTGATTCCATAAAGCTTACAGGTTAGGGGAATGTTGAGAAAATTCAGTTTATATAATTAATTGCATTATGTATTGTATTAAAATGCACAGGGAATAAGTACTAGCAGGAATGGCAGTATTAGAGTAGAATAGCCTAAGGAGAGGAGTAGTGTGAGGAGGTTGGCAAGGGAGCAAAGGACTAGGGCAGGCAATGTCTCAAGGCTTTATTGTGCCTGATATTTCTTAGAAACAGTGAGGAGGCTAGAGTGGGCAAGGTAGAGGAAAGCAGGAGAAATTTGTAGATGTCAGAATATCAAGTAGGAGAGATTATGCGGTGTCTTTTGGCCATTGTTAGGACTCTGGTTTTTATTCTCTGTGAAATTGGAGGGAACATTTTCTAAAGACTTAGCAAACGGGTTCTTACTCAACACTGATTTTACTTGCATCTCTTTGATTCTTAATGAAATTGATTATTTTGTTCTCAAGTGTGATATATTTTCCTCTTTCATAAATTACATATGATATTCTTTCTTTTATTTTGATGATTTTTGAGTTAAAATTTCCTCTTTGCCTACAACATAAAGAAATTCTGGGTAACATATTGAAAACGTGAAAGAAACATTGATATAATAGAGAATAATTCACAGATGCAGGGAGAGTGGACTTATCAGGCTTTGGAATGGACAGGAGATGAGGTAACTCTGAAAGAGTCTCAGAATCAGAGGTGAGAAACCTTCTACCTCATGGCTCCAAGTACCTTCCAGTACCTTCAGATCTCTAAAGATAATCCAATTCCTTGAATCACTTTCTCACCTTTTTGGTTGGGGGTCTGGGTAGTAGGACTATTTAGTAGACTCAAGGGAAAAAAAGCAGGGTCAGTTTCCCAAAAGAAGATACCAGAGAGGGCTGGGATTGTGGCTCAGCGGTAGAGCGCTTGCCTTGCATGCGTGAGGCCCTGGGTTCAATCCTCAGTACCACATACAAAGCAATAAAATAAAGACACTGTGTCCATCTACAACTAAAAAAATATTTAAAAAAGAAAAAAAAAAAAAGAAGAAGATACCAGAGGGAGACAAAGCAATACTTGGCTAAGATAAAAGATAGTGTCATTAATGTTAATTTGTAAGATACTTGTGTGTTACATTCATGCTTATGGGTACTAATCACATTAATCTATTAATCATTTATTCAGCATATTGTTTGCTGAATGACAACTACTTTATCAGTATTAGTGCATATACTTAATATGTAGATATATAAAACGTAATGACATGATGTCACCAGGCTAATCAACAAATAAAGTACAGAGGAGAGAGGAGATTTATTCAATTCTCCACCAGACTTCACACTAAAGTTTCCATATTCCCATAGTAGTGTCACTTGATTATCTTAAAGTACTATCCTTTATAGAATTTTTCCCTTAAAAGTAAATAGATCATGGGGCTGGGTTGTGGCTCAGCAGCAGAGCGCTTGCCTTGCACATGTGAGACACTGGGTTCGATCCTCAGCACCACATAGAAACAATAAATAAACAAAACAAAAATATAAAAAAACAGTAAATAGATCATTATAGAATCTCACCTAACACCTCACTGAATGAAATACAAATATGAATGTTTTATTGACATGTATGTGTATGCATGTATTTATATATACAAACTCCTATATACATGTAATACTAATTTGGTAAATCCAAAGAGTATTATTTTGACACATTTGAGTCAAATTGAACACATTTTGTTGGATACAAAGAGTAGAGTGTTGTCTATGTTAGGGCAGAAATTGAATGAACACAGTTGTTATAGCACTCTTTTCTGTGTTTACCTCTTCTTTTTAGAGTGGGTCTATCTTTGAGAAACCCTGAAATTTATACAGCATTCCAACCTCAGCTTTTTGGGATCATCTTTCATTTCACCAAAAGGCAGCAGGTGAATTATTTTGTAGTAATGTAAATGTAAGGCTATTCAGTGTTATGTACCTGATCTCAAAACTTTCTGATCACAAACAAAAGGCTTATCAAAGTGCACAAAGGGTTTTGCCTAGATTCCATGATTCAACACTCATTAAAGTTCAGTGTCTTAGGTTTTTAGCTGATGGATGTAATTTTGTCAAGAAACTGTTTTATTAATTCCCTGTATCTTCAGTTCTTTCCCTGATATTCTGCATTATTATACAAAATGTAGACAATAGATGGGTATTATTAAATTCAGAAAGAATGATTAAAAATTTATGATTATTAAATTGTTACTGGCATGGTACTTCCAGGTGCTCTGTATGTGCTAATGCATACATAGATACTCAGCATCATGATGAAGGAGGATCTGTTTTTACTCCCTCCTACAGGGGAGACTAAAGCAGTGTCAAATAGCTAATAGTAAAATGAGGCACACTGGGACCTAGCAGGTGCTGGACCTGCACACTAAACCTCTGTGGACTCTATAAATAATAAATATGAAACAACTTGGATTTCATTGGCCAGAATCCTTCCCATTTTGCTAAATATGAGAGAAATAAACGTGCGACAGAGCTCAGGCTTTGGAGTCGTCTGAGTTCAAACCCTAGATTCATCTTTCAATATCGAGCAAGTTTTTGATAGTCCTAAATCCATTTTCTCAGCTTCAAAACAAGGATAAGAATCCCTTCATTGTAGGATTCTGAGCATTAAATGATTAATAATTCATTAATAATTTTTCTAATTTTTCCCATAAGCGCTTACTGGCAGTTACACTGTAGACCATTTTAAAAATAGTAAAATCCATTCTAAACTTGAAAAAGAAAGATAAAACAGACACTAATATTTTATTTTTAATACAAAGAAATGGCTTTCCAAAAAACTGCATTATTTTAGGTGAACCTAATCTTCCTCAAAGCCTGAAACATTTTAGAATCAGATTGTGTTAGCTTTTAGTCACTGTGACAAATCATAATACAAATATTTAAGTGAATAGTAATCATTATTAAATTAACTATTAATAGTCTGGACCTTATGTCACTACAGAGGCTGAGGCTAGAGGATCACAAGTTCAAGGCCAACCTCAACAACTTAGTGAGATCCTCAGCAATTTAGTGAGACCCAGTCTCAAAATGTAAAACAAAAAGAAATTGGAATGTAGCTTTGTGGTAAAGTGCCCTTGGGTTCAATCCCCAGTACCAAAAAGCAGAAAAGAAAAAAATAAAAACAAAACAACTTCTTATAATAATTTTATTGTGGCTTAATTTTGAATCACCATTGTTATAGTACTCTGCAGACATAAGTGAGTGTCTGTTTATTTATCCCTTGACTTACAGATTCAAGCTTATGTATCTATACGTTACCTGGAGTTTTGTTATAGTGATTTTCTAAAGTATAATCTGCTAGCAGGAGTACATTACTGAGGAGAAAGAAAGGAATATTGTAAGAAAGGCAAACAAGCATACACTGTACTGGAAGGTCTTGTTTCTTCTAAAATTGCACATTTGTTTTTAGAGAAAGAACATTGGTAGTGAGTAGAAGGCTCTGTTCTATTTCATCTTTTCCTAACAGCCCCACTTCATAGATGAAACCTCACATATGCAGTCAGTGCTCATGCCTCCTTAAGTGTAGAATCACCTTCTTGTCTTTATTTACATATCTCATGTATCCTTCCAGGTTCTCCTTCTCATTTTATCTAATTACACATCATCCCTAGTATATACATGTGTATGTGTGTGTGTTATTACACTCGTCCTTACACACACACATACACCACACACTCACATATATCCTACTCTCCATTCTTATCAGCACTGTATTTCATTACCTAGAATATTTGTAATAAAAATATTAGCTTATCCCTTACCCATCTGCAATTCTTAGTGTCTCTTACCTCAGTGAATTGATTATACTGCGGTACTCACACCAGAAATTGGGGAATCCTCATCTCATTTATCTCTCATGTCCATTGACAATAGAAAAGATAACTCTTCCTCTTACATATTTTTATTTAAGCATATCTCTATTATCCATGTCCAGTTAGTAATATCAAAACATCAGTCTTCAGCTCTCATTTAGTTGCACAGAGTTTGACCCTGAGATAGGACAGTGAGGGATACCCAGAGCTATATAAGGTTGCTCCTCTTGATGGTCCTCCATTCTGCACATCTTACACACATGCTTTCCATATTTCTTGGCCCAGTATTCAGAACTCTTCAAAATGTGTCCATGTCTCCTTTTCCAGATGTCTCTTAGGTTACACCACAACCCTAATAATGTGTATCAATATCGCCCTAAGAACAGGCTGCACTCTACCTTGTCTTTGTTATTATGTATCTTCCCACAATGGGGCTTTTCACAACACTTTCAATGTATCAATGTTGATATCATATCTACTCCTTCGAGGACAAACTTGAGGCACCACCTTCAAATAACTTATTTCAAAGTAGGCCCACTTTCATTCAACTTCTATACAAAAATTAAAATATGCCTTGATTTGATGATTTATCAGAAACTTCCTGGGAAATTAATTTATATGCATATATAATTTTATCTTTAAGGTTATGCTTCATGTTTATTGACACATTGCTTTTATTCTGATTATGTAAGCATGATATAAAATTATAGAAAATCCATATGATACCCAATAGTATAAAGAACAAAGTCAAAATATTCCATAATGTCTTCTATCCCCCATAATTATCAATGTTCTCCTTCAATCTTAGTTATGCAGTTATGGTATATCATTAGAATGTTTGTATACCATCAAAAATCTTTGCACATTAAAATCATGCATTTACCATGTGCGTGGTACTCCATGCTCCCTATTTACATAACAACATATTTAACATTTTACTAAACATTTAAGCTTTTTAATTTATTTGTTTTTGCAATTAAAAAATTTAATCCTTGGGCCACATTTCTCATTCTTTTAAGATATATTTCTATAAATTTAGATTTTTTTCTTACAAGAAATTTCTTGGTCAATACATTTGCAATCTTTTGAAGATCTCACAACATATTACAAAATAGGTTCTCTGAAATGTTGTTTTAGTTATTAACTTCTCCAAGCAATTATGAAAGGATTTTACCTTTACACTCTTGCAAACATTGGGCATTACCTTTTTAAAAATATACTAATTTTATATGTAAAAATTTATGTCACAATTAAATTTATATTTCATTACCACTAGTGAAATAATTTTGTGTTATTGTATAGCATGTTTTAATTTTAACTCTATGCTATTTTGCTTTTCTAAGTTAGCATATTAGGGAATTTTAGACTAATTTTTTAAATGTTCCCTTCCATAGTAAGATTCTCACTTTTCATATTGTTAACAAATATTGTTTTCTTAATTTTGGAATAGCATAAACAGGTTCAATTCCCCTTGTGTTTTTCTTTACATTTATTTACACAGAACTTTGAACAAAGTGGTTGCTAAATGCATGTGTATAAACATAAACATAATATTCATTTTAAAATAAAAAAATAGTTAAAATTTCAATTTGTTTACAAGCTTGGATAACAGTTTTTTCTACACAATGTCATACAATCTAAATGTGAAGTTTTTAAAATAAAGCTGGTAGAAGTTTTTGTGTACATATTAATATCCAAATACCTCTTTTCCAGATAGAAAATATTCTTGCTTCAGGGGTTTCTAGCTGGAGCCCATTGGGTATGCATGCTGTCCTCAACCTGGCAAGTACCTTAATGAATCATGACTGGTAAACTTAACTGTGATTTTGAAGTTACATTGTGGTATACTTTGATAATTGTATCTGAGATACAATTTTGATTGGAACAGTTAGTATTAAAATTTGAGTAATTAATTTTGCTGTACTTTCTTACAATTGTTTAGTTCACTTTGTTGGTAAATATATATACATATATATTTATATTTATAATGAAAATGTGAAACGAGTGAAAAAGTAAATTTTTTGTTTCTGCCAGCTGAATTCCAAGTACTGACCGATTCTTTCCAAAGGGAGCTTTTCCATTAAAGACAGAAAATTATGTGGCAAACAGATTTCAAAAAAAGCAATGAAGTGTTTCAGGTCTTCTCTCTATATTTCATTTTCCCTATTTAACATCAAACATCTCTGCATATCAAAATGATTTCTTGAGGAAAGCACATTCTCACTTCGAAGGGAAACCCCAAAGGGACAATTCCTATGGGAATGCCACTTTTCATCTCCCAAAATGGTTCATTAACATTTTGCAACAGATGCAGAAAATCTATTGAGAAAGAGATAGCTGCCCAAGAGAGCATCCAAGTCAGAAAATCTCCCACTTAAGGATTCCATGTGAGAAAACACAGACAGGGTACTCCCTGCTATGGCATATGAACCTTGATAATACAAGATCACATTTGAGGCCAAACCTCTGGGGGTGTAAAATTGCACAATGCAGACAGAGATGAGGAACGCAAGCCCCAGGGACAAAGACACGATCTAGTATGGTGACATCACTTCTACCTTTTCTTATTCTAAAATGCTCACGCATGAATTGAAATGCTCCCCTTCCTTCTTAGGGTCCTAACTGGATCTGAGAATTAAATTGACCCAACATAGATTAACAAGAGAAAAGCACAATACAAGTTTTACAAGGCACAGGAGCCCTCATAAAGAGATTAAGACCCGAAGACATACACTCTAAAGAGAAGGTGTCTTATATAGCAAATAGGACAAAAAACAAATAGAAAAAAAAATGTACTAAATTATGTGAGGCAGCTTAAAAAGGAGGAGTTACTCTCACAAGGTCTGTTCAGTATTCGCTTGGCCTTGACTTGTTGTCCTTGAAGATGAGGGTGCCATATTTCCTTCTAGTACAGAGAGGATGTCTGTCACATGGGGATTTTGTCTTTCGTTTTTCAGAAATAGCACTAAGACTACCATCTGCAATTTTAATTACTTTTAACTTAAATAATCAAATAACCCCTTTATTCTAAAGAGAAGGAATAGTTGTCACACCAGAATCACACCAGCATTTATTTTAAATTTGTCATTTGCTTTAGTTATTTACATTTATGTTAATGTGCTAGTCATTTTTATTGTTTGAAAGCTATGTTTCAATTAATTTAATTTTCAAGGTGGTAGACCAGAAGTCAATATATTTTTTTGTGTAAAATTTCAAGTAGTAAACAATTTAGGTTTTGTGAGTCATTTAGTCTCTGCCACAGCTATATTTTATCACACACTGCTATGATAGCAGTCATAAACAACACACAAATAAATATATGTAAATATATTTCAATAAAACATTATTTATAAAATAGAAAGCAGCCTGGATTAAACCATGGTTTCCAGTTTGCTGATCCCTATTTTAGAAGAACTCTGAAATGTGTCATGAACATTACATTTTACAATGTAAGAAAGACTGTGGTTTGTACTAACTTTCTAAGATGTATAAGACTTATCAAACAAGAGTTTTAGAAAAACTTTTGTAAGTATGTTAAAAATAGCAAGAAATATAATTAGCAAAGAGTATTTCTTTAGAAAAATGATACATTCAAAGAAAAAAAAGTAGAAACTCTAGTATGTAAAAGTAGAATATCTGAAGTAAAATAAAATGTATTAGATCTGAATAAAAATAATGAACAGAAACTATTCAAACTAAAATACACCAAGAAAGGTTTTTCAAAAGTTGAATATTCATAAATCAAGATATAATATTAAATAATCTGACATATAATTAAAATCCAAGAAAAGGGAAATAAAGGGTAGGTAGGAAGAAATATTTGAAGAAATGAATTGATGAAGTTTTCCAGGTTTGTTCAAAAACAACAACATCTAGAAACCCAACACGAGGATAAAGGTTATAAAGAATACTATGAATACAGATAGCTTTGTCAAATTGCAGAAAGCAGAACCTAACTTCCCATTAGAAAAAACAGGAGCCAGAAGACTAAAGAATGGCCTCTGGAAACGGTGGTCATGGTGGTGGCAGAGCACTGGAGGGGCTTCAGGTGATGGTGTTAGTACCCAGTAAAAATAACCCTCCAAAAAGAAAAGGAAACAATCTGTTTTCAAAAAAATAAAAAATAAAAACAAAGCTAAAAGAATCTGTTGTCCATAGATGCCCACCACAGCAAATAATGGGAATTGTTTATGTTAAAGGGAAAGGATACAGTATGGAAATCAATGTAGAGAAAGAAATAAATAAAATAAATTATAATTATGGAATTTAATATTATAGATGATGTTTTTCTTTGCTTATATTTAAACAAAAACAATTTTTTACTAAAATTGGAAATAATGCATTACAGAGTTGGTAAGATAGGTAGAATAAAACATGTCAAAGTGACCCAAGGAAAGAAAATGCTAAATTACAGTAGAGAGTTATAAGGCCATTATATTCAAAAGATAAAGGATAGAAAGATATATATAAACCCAAACCACAAGTAGAATCTGAAGCAAAAGTTGTTACCAATAATGAAGTAAAACAGGACATAAGAATAAAATGATCAATTCTTCATCTTCCTTCTCCTTATCAGCTTCCTAAATGTCTGCAACAGAAGCAAACAAGGACAGAATTAAGAGGAGAAACTTTTGAAGCCACTAATATAGTTGGGGACTTTTAATTCTATTCTTATGCAATCAGATAAAGTAGCTAGAAAACCAGCAGGAAGGAGAACACTATCACTGTTTGATCTAATGAACATTTATAGAACATGACAGGAACAAATGCAAAAGGCACAGCTTTGCAATGGCAAGTGGCTTGTCCACTAAAAAGAACTGATGGATTTCAGAATAGTGAAGCCATATAAACTATCTTCTCAGATCACATGGAATTAAATTATGAATCAATAAAAGTAAGACAATCAGAAAATATCTAGATTTTTAGAAATCAAAAAATACCTAAAAATAAATCTGTTAGCAAAAAGAGAAGTCACAGTATTTCCAGCTCAATGATGAAAGCACCATGTGTATGGTAAAACATACCAGGCTTGGGGAAATCTTTAACTCTCAATTCTTCCATTACAAGAACAGAGAGATTTAAAGTCAATAACCTAAACTCTCAACTCTAAAGTCTAGAAAAACTTGAAAATATATTGAACATGAATCGAAGAGATATAGGCAAGAAGAAAAATCAATGAAATGCAAACCATTCCTTAGAGAATGAAGCCAAAAGTTACTTCTTTCACAACAATGATGAAAGTGATAAACTCCTACCAGGTCAAGCAAAGACAAAAGGAGCAAATGCCCAAGTTAGTAACATGAGAACAGTTAGAGGGGGCATCGCTGTAGGCATTTAAAAAATATCAGCATCCTACTCTTCAGAGAGAGAGAAGAGCTGTAAACTGACTGAAAACAATGAGAAAAAGCAAATAACCTACAAAACAATAAATTTTGAGCCCACAACCAGAACAAAATTCCAAAAGTTCTATCCAAAGTTAAATGAGAAACTATTTGGCCATTGGCAGGGTATTGCAGGAAGAGGTAGCATTTGGAAAAGTGAAAGAGGAGAAACAAACTACACTTCCCTCAATGCTTGAAGACCAAATGTGTGCTAGCATGCCAGTTTGGGATTATTCCCCAAACACCAGGGAGTTAACACACTCAGCACTTTACACCATAAGAAAGGTTGAGGACCAAGCGAGAACATCCTTCCCAAGTTCAATTAGAAATAAAAACAAGAGTTTTCTGCCATAAGTAACAGAAGCAGGAAGGCTGAGAAGGGACGCATGGACACTGCATAGAGGAGACTAGGCCAGGATAGCTGAAGACTTCTGTCCAGGCTGAGAAAGAGTGACTCACAGCTGGGCAGGGAGAAAGGGTCTAAGACATAGTCGAACGTGGGCAATGGAAGTCTTTCTCATGCCCCAGATCTCACTCCATACATAATGTTACAACTCACTGCTAAACCTATGATTTCCTGAAGATGACAATATCAGGCAATAAAATTGAGCAAGCCTCAACTCCTAATCCAGTTATTTCATCCCAGCACACCCCCTCTCTGCTACTGCCATGACCAAGGGGCACCCACATTTTCATGCATACATATTATTTACTACTCATCATGTCTGACATCAAAAATTAGAAGGAAAAAAATTCAAGACAAAGGAAAAATTACTTGTTATAAAGTAATAATCAATGAAAGAGACTGAGAGATCATCCTGATGTTGAAATTATCAGACAGGGATATTAAAGTATGAATAATATCCAGCTTCCTGTTCCCTACCCACCCAAGAAAAAAATTGGCAGCAGAAATGAAGAATTCCCTCAGCTTGCTTAACAGCCAGTGGAATACAGCTGAGGAAAATCTCAGTGAGCATGTGGACAGGTCAACAAGAAGTGTCCATTCTGAAAGACAAAAACACAAAGGAATAAAACTTCTCACTTATTACTTAAGGAATAAGGTTTAAACCTTATTAACCTTAGCATCAGGCATAAGGAAGTAAATAAAACACATAGCATTACTATATTTGTGGTAAACATAAGTAAATGAATTACATTGTGTCATGTTAACATTTGTGCTCTGTAAAAGAATAGGGTCTTTTAGAATCTATAAGAAATTAGGATAATGATTCTAATTTAAAATGCATAATTAAGTAATTGAGGTAGATTTATAATTCTGTGACAAAAGCTACAAGTAAATTGTTAAAACATGCAAATATTATTGACTTTTTAATAAAATGTCTCATTTGTATTTATTATTTAACATTAATTTATGAAAGTTGTTACACGTTAGAAATTTTTATTAGATAAGAAATTAATTACATAAAAATTTCAGCATATTAAACTTATGGAAGCAGTTTCAATTATTTATGGCAATTTAATTAGGTTGTAAAATTGCCTTTAAAAGTGAGTGTAGGGCTGGAGTTATGGCTCAGCGGTAGAGTGCTTGCCTAGCGCAGGTGAGGCACTGTGTTCTATCCTCAGCACCACATTAAAAAAATAAAGAAAGAAAAAATAAAGGTACAACTAAAAAAAAATTTTTTAAAAAGTGACTGTAAAACTTGCTTGACTTATAAGTAAAACAATAATTTGTGTAATGGACTTAAATATTTAAGAAAAACATTAATACATTACAATAATGATGTTTCATCAATGTACATTAACTTTAAATAGTAGTAATCTTAAATAATATCTTCTGAGTATAAAAACTCTCCTAAATAATTTCAAAACTCCTGTGTTTGCATTTCTTTCAAGTATATTTTGGGTACATTTATACTCTTCTTGTTTTGGCACCAATATATGTTGTTATACTGAGCTTAATAATAATAAAAAAAACATCTATAATTACTTACCAAAATGTTTTCTGCAAGGCTGAGGTTCTGCATGTTGGATTCAGGAGGTGGGGAAGATAATCCTTGGGGAACAGTGTGCTCCCTGTGTAGGTCCTAAGGCACAAGGGCATCTAAGGATTCAAGGTCATTGGTATCTCAATCCAAGTCTTAGGGTACTCATTCTTACCCAATCAGGGCTAAAATATTTCTGGGTTTGAAAATTTAATCTTCTTGCCATTCCTGCCATCTTTCTGATTAAGACTGGGTACTGGTGCTTGGTTTTTCTATTCTCTAGTTGCAAGAGAAAATAATCTCTTCCTATGCTTCCCAGGAAGTCTTAAATTGGTGATGAATCATCCTCAGTCTTGCTGTTCCATTTTCCTGTACACGAACGCAGCTCACTAAAAACTTTCTGTTTTCAGAATCCTATTTGCTATTTACCCACAACAAGCCAAATCCCTTTGATTGGTCATTATTCTGTCTTTTTCTGTCATTATTCGATATCAGTTCACAACTCATGAAAATTTTATCATTTGCACTGGCCCAACATACCAGGGGTCCTCATTGCTGGCTGACGATGAAATGATTCAGCTCCAAAATACTCTCCTAGCGTCTGCTTCACAGGACCACTTTCTGTACCTGTTACCTGAGGTCAGCCTCCACAGGAAACTCATTCTGAAACTGAAATGGAGCATCCTTGAAAGCAGATTGTAGAGGCATGCCATGCTTCCTGTATTAGATAAAGGGAGTAGTTCTGGGGATTGAACTCAAAGCCTTAGATACATTAGGCAGGTACTCTATCACTGAACTGCCCCAGTGAAATACAGCAGGGTTCTGTGCACTCAAATGGACATAATATTAAGAAATCTGTCTCAAATGCATTGTAAAAATATTAAGTAATAAATATTGTGAAATATTTTTGGATGCAAATTTATATTCAATTATTATAAAAGGTGTTTCTTCCAGTAGAAGTAGTAATGTCCCCGTTATAAACTTGAACAAGTCTTGTTCCTATTAATCTATGCCAGTCTCATAATTTTTGTAATTTGATATAATAGAGTTTTATGTTTCTTTTTTTCTTCATATTCTCATTTCAATCAGTTCTGCATTCATTTAAGGAAAGATATACCTGTTTACCATTTGTTTCAAAATAAAATAAAGCAAAACAATAAAAACTAAGACCAATTACAAATGTGACAAATATTTTAAAAGACAGTTGTTAGTAACACTAGTTATTACAATGGTATTTATTTCCAACTCAATTGCTTAGTTCAGTTCTGAAATCTAATAATTTTGCTGATTGCCACCAAACATAGTTTTGCAACATTTTGTTTTTATACATTCACTCATTACATTTTCTATGTTCATTTTCTGTAGTTCTCACTCTCATATTTTTCTTGTCATGACAATATATGGCCAAAGATGTTAAAAAGAATCATTCCTTGCTATTATAAAAATTTTACATCATTTGATATGTTTGGATTTTTAATACTACTATAAACTAAAATTTGCCCAAATTACTAAACAACAACAAAAGTAATTCATTTATGGAAAAAAAAAAGAAAAAAGATTTTTAGACCAGTCTTTTTACAAGTTGAAGTATTTAAATAATTTTAAATTATTTGTCTTATCACAAGCCCTTAGTATAGGATCTTACATGAAGTAGGTATTTTAATTCTTAAAAAATAATAATATGCTTTGATATTTTTTGTAAGCCTTTAATTATTCAACTGATCCTAATATTCTGCAAATAAACCAGCATGGTTCCATCCTGACAAACCCTTTAAATAAATTGTTTACATGAAACATTATCAAATATCTTTCAGCAATTGTTGATGAAAGTCCCACTTGACAAAAAAATAAATGAATTAAAACTTTTAATCTTTTAAGACTAGGCATGAAATAAGTAAAACTCTAAAGGGTCTAAAGCCTCTCATGGGGCAAGGTCCTTTGTCCTCGACCTCTGCAGTCCCTTCTCTCTCTCTGACACAGGTCTAATCCACATGACTTGCTTTGGCAATGCATATTAGCACATGTGATGGAGGCAGAGGCTTGAATTTGACTTGAACATTTCTGTGTTGTCTCCTGGATCCCTGCCACTGTCATAAGAATGTGCCCATCTGGCTGGATGAGGACTGTGAGACATGTGGAAGACAGTCCAACTGCCTACCAGAGGTCATTTTGGACCAGCCAAAGCTCACCAAACTAACTGCTGGCCAAATGTGTAGCAACACACCAGGCTGTGTCAGCAGGACAACTCAGCTGGCCCATAAATTTTAGAGGAATCATTACTATTGGTGATTGTAAACAACTAATTTCGGTCTGGTTTGTTATGTGGCATTATTGAAGCAATAAATAATTGATACATCAACTCATTTCTTTTCATTGCTTTTGGAATAATAGATTGTGCTCTTATAACTATCATCATCATCATTATTGAATCTCTACATAATTTATACCAATATTCTTGATGTTGGCTATTTGGGATAGGTATGCCAGATGTAGGCGTAAATTTATTAAGTAGAAGTATAATACAACACCATGGAGAGATTGTGAAGGAGAGGAGGGAGGCCATGAAGAGGAGATGGGAAACAAGGGTCATATTAATGTGTTGGGGGAAGAACTCAGACTCTAAGAACACAGTGGGAATGTCAGAACAATAAGAAGTATTACTCTCCTCAGAACAATTTGTGATAATTTTTTCATTATCTAAATACTCATTCATTTATTTGTTATCTACAGTTCTGTTTGAAAAGAAGTAAGCAGATACCTTTATGGCTTATGATTGAGTTTGAATTTTTTGTGTGCTAGTAACCAGTATATTTCTATGACAAGTCTTGCTGCTTGCCATTTAGGATTGCAGCTTCAGATATCCACTGAAATAACAGGTGTATAGGTTTATGGTTATTACTATTATTTGAAAATAGAAAGTTTCAGGGAAGCTTTTAACCTTTAAATATTTTTTCATGGAAAGAGAAAAGAAAGAAAATCAAAAGAATATCTTGTGGACTGTCAGGAGTGAACAAATGATTAGAGTAAGAGATTAAAGTGTCATTTTTCACATTCCTTCAGAATCCTGGAGGTGAAGGGGCTAAAAGATTGGATGCTCTCAAAAAAGAACAATGAACAAGAACAAAAAACAGAACAAACCAATATAAAAATCCACCTTTATCTTTCCATGGAAGCAGACTATTTCATTGCAAGAACAACCAGTAGAAATGCTGAAAGAAATACTGGGAACACTGACAGATTTTCCAAAATTAGAAGAGGAGAAACATTATTATTACCCATTACATTCTGTTTGGTGTAATTTTTTTTCCATCTTGTTTTTTCACTAAATAAGTAAGGGGAGTTTCAGTTTAAGGCAAAACTGTCAGAAAAAGGATTTTGAACCTCTGGTGAACCCAGGGCAAAGCCATGTTTCCCTGCACTGCATGTTCTTAGGTAGATATAATGGATTGACACAGACTAGGTTACGTGTCTGGGAGAGAAAGCCTGCAGTACATTCTACACAGAAGACTGATGTGAAGAAAGATCCGTGAGTTAGTCAAATCTTCAAGAAAATCACAATCCACAGACAGATGAGAGAAGCAGGTCATTCAAAAGAAATGGTAGTTTAAAGGATCAATCCATATATGCAAGGATACAATCTGATAGTAATCAGGTAAATTTAAGAGAAAAATGTGGCATGATATTTTGTCCATTTGATAAGCCATGCACTTAAGCTTTAAGAACATTGAACAGACTCCAGGGACTGACACTGGCCTGAATATAAGGTGGCAAATCTACATCAGAGGCAATGTGGACATTCATTAAAACTGAAAATGAGCATGCTCAATGATTCCAAAATGCCTGTCTCCCTTACAGAAACATTTTCGCTTTTACATGAGAAGGCATATATATAAGAGCATTAATTTTAATCTCTTGTTGTTTTATTATTTAGTAATAAATGATAACATAACTTGGATACCCATCACTAGAGAAAGGCCAAGCTGGAATGATCAGTATCCAAACCATGAGACTGTATTTATAAGAAAAGAACGGAAGCATGTTTGTTGTGTGTTAAAATGATAAAGACAGCTAACAGGTGCAGTTGAATGAAAAAACAGTTTTTGTACTTCAGTAGTTGTGAATATAGTAGGCAAATTCATCCAGAAAAAAACCTCTGTGTACAGAACACTTAGAAATGCTTGATGAATTTACTACAAGCATATGTTTAAATGCAATACAGAGTTCCAAAGAAAGCAAATAAATTCTCCAGGGCAAAAACAAACTTTTAAAAAAATAGAAAGAAAAGCAAACAAGCAGAGAAAACAAAACAAAAATCTATGAAAATCAAAGTGGTAAACTAGGCAGAAAACTGTTCTGTAGCATTTTTGGATAGGAATAAGCACAATGCTTGCCTTTAAAGGCCGAACAGGAGACAAAAGGAAAAACTTGAACAAGGGGAGTCTAATCAATAATCTTCACAAAAATCCAAAACCCACAAGGAAACACATTCCAATCAAAACATGTTCTCAGAAATAGCTGCTTTAGGTAAGAGAAGGCTTTATCTTTTCAAACTGGTTCTGGATGAGGAGATCAAAGTTCCCGCTTGGGAACTGTAATACTGGGCTTATACGTACAAGGATTTAGTTCAAATGGATATACAGTACCTGCCTCATCTATAAAACACTGGGCTCCAAATCAACTTAAACTCCTCAAAATTTGGCAGCATCCCAGTCACCAAGAAGCTACAAAAACAAATCCTTTCTAGAAGGACATTCTAGGACATTCATTCAAAAGCTCACCCTATTTCTACAAATAAATAACAAAATGGAAAATGCCACTCTGAGCAGGAGCCAGCAGAGTAAAATAGTAGCACAAAATGAAGATTTTCCTGACCACTATGTCCTCAGTGAGAAGGGAAGGATAGGCAATCCTGGCACCTAGAAAATGCTGAGAGGAAATTCCTGCCAACCTAGACTTGTGTGCCCAGCAAAGCTCTTTCCAGAACAAACTGTTTCCGCTCAAACTTAATTTAGAGATTTTTCCAATACTTTCCATAAAGCAGAAATTTCAGGAAAAATGCTAGGTATACCAGAAGAAGCATTAGCTATAGAAGAAGAAATAAATAAACAAAATTAGTGACCATCTAAGCAAATCTAAACAATGATCAACTGTGGAAAGCAATGATAACATTTAATTCAAGGAGAGCAAATAACGTGAAAACAAAAGTACTAGAAAACAATAATTCATTCTAAGTAACTGATTAGAACATGGTTAAATATGCCCACTAAATTTTTAAGCATGATGACAAAAATTTAAAGTTGTACACAACTTTAAATTATCAGAAGTAAATAAATATTTTTCAATCCAAGTAAAAAAAAAGCAGATAAGAAAAAAACACACTGAAATGGATGATAAATGGTACTAAAAATCTATAATTTTGTGTAATCTCAGTAAATGTAAATGAACTAAATTTAATAATTAATGTGATCAGATTGTTAGTATTGCTAATATCTGTAAACAGATATTCATGTCTGTTATAAATACCATGTTAAAGTTTATAATGTACACATTTATAAAACAAGGGTATAGAAAGCTGAATTTAAAGATTGGAAAGGTATATTCCAAGTGAATACCAAATAAAAGGAAGTATATTTAAAAAACACACTTTCTCCTTATTAGCCAAAAGATAACTATTAGGATAAAGAAAACATACTTATTCAGTTACAGAAAAATTCAATGAAACACTAGCTTATAAAACACAACTATCGATTTCTATTCACTTGATAAAGAAGCTCCAAAGTATAAGAAGCAAAAATTTACAAATTTATAAGAAGCAACTGATAAATCCACATGGATTATATTTTCTTTCAGTAATTGATAGACAAATTAGAATGTTAGCACACTTTTAGAATAGTTGGACAACACACTATCAAAGTTTTATCTAAATGGTGTTTCTGACTATAATTTATGATTTAAATATATCTTTCCTATGACCACAAGAAATATACATAAAATTTATTAACATACAACACTGTAAATTCAACAATTTATAAGATTTAAATCAGCCTGGGCACATTTTACTTAAAGCTAACTAAATGAGAAAATATTCAAAAAGTCTGAGGACTTTTTGTTTGCAGTTCATAACCCACTTATAAATAACAAATTGGTTGATGAAGAATTATTGCTAAAATAAGAAAATAATTAGAATGAGACAAAAGTATTATAATTAAAATAATTTAATTACAATATAATTAAAATAAATAAGAATGAGATAATATATCAAATATCAAAAATTCTGGGAGGCAGCTGAAGTGGTATTTAGAAACTTAGAAACCTAAATATATGTGGTAGTGAGAAAAAGTAGAGATTATCATCTGACCAGAAGGTAAAATGTATCCAAAACAGTACACGGTATAGTACAACACAGAAATGCAAGGCAATAGTAAAGGAAAAGATAACCTTCAATGTGAAAGATCAGAAAATCCAAAATTTATTTTTGAACAGATTGACTAATGATGTAATTTTCTGACAATTTTGTTGAAGAAAAGTAGAAAATTCAACCATACGAGAAATAAAAAGAGAAAAATACTTGTAGATAAATTAAAAATGAAAGAAAATTATATAAACTACTTTATCCAAATATAATTAAAAAGTATATTAAATTGATAATGTTCTCTAAAATTGTAAATTAACAAAATGAATTTAAAAATATATTGGAAAATAAAGAATAATCCAAAAATGTAATGAGTAATTTTAAAATACACAAAGGCAGAGATATCGCAGAAAAAAAATGCTAAATCAAGACAAATGTGTACAATGTTTTAAGAACTATTTAAATTATAGGTAACCACTGTCTACATAAAGCAAGAAAGCTAAAAGAAAAAAATGTCCAAATCAGATAAGCACTGTTTGAGAAAATGAAAAAAATAAAAACAAAAATATTTACAATTCCCAATTCAGCCATTCTAAAAATAATTCATCATTAATAATTGTTATCATATTAGGGATCAAAGGATAGCATAATTTTAGAAAATTTTCTGAAATCACTATATTGGTGAAGAAAATCATACCTAATGATGAAGAAACACTAAATCAAATTCAACGTCTATTTGTAATTTCAAGAATTTTTAGTTAGTGCCAGGGAAATTAAGGTTGAAATCTCAATACAGAAAAAAATTGAAATTTTAGAGGCTTCCTATTACTTATTTTTCCTTTTACCTTAGACTTCAATATAGAGAGACGATAGACAGATAGACATGTTTGTGTGTGTGTGTGTGTGCACATGCACGCATGTACATATATAGAAAATGGGCAAAAAATACATACAGATTTCACCAAAGAAGTCAAACAGATATGAAAGTAGACATAAAAGCATGTTCAAGATCACCAGCTATGTAGATTTAAGTAGACATAAAAGCATGTTCAAGATCACCAGCTATGTAGACAAATGCAAATGAAAAGCCACAGGAATTTCGATACTCCTATCAGAATGGCTAAAATTAAAGAAAAATAATAGCAATTATCAAGTTTCAGCACAGATATGCAGAAAGTAGATTATTCATACACTGCTGGTAGGAAAATAAAACAGTATAGTCACTCTGGAAAACAGTTTGGTATTTTCCTTTAAAAATTAAACATGCAAATATTATAGAAGCTCAAATTAAAACACCTGGGCATTTATCCAGGGGAATTAAATTCCATATTAATTCTAAAACCTACATGAACAAATATGTTTTATTTTTAATAACTCCAATGCAGAAACAACTTAGAGGTCCTTTGAAAGTTGAAGAAACCATGATATATTCATACCACAGAATACTATTCAGTAATAAAAAGGAGAAACTATTGATACACACAGTAACCTGAATAAATCTCTAGAAAATTATAGTGAATTCAAACAGAAAAAAAAGCTTGTGCCAAAAGGTTGCATACACTATGATTCATATGTTGTCATCTTTTAGATGAAAAACTGCAGAAATGTAGAAATGCTAGGGCTTAAGGTAGAGAAGATAGTGAGAGTGAGAGGGACTTCATTGTGACTATACCAAGTTCAAAAGAGGGTGTTTGTGGTGATCCATGTCCTAAATCAGTGTCAATATCCTGGTTGTATATTGCCCTGTACTTTTGCAAGATATTAACACTGGGGAAAATGGATAAAGGGAACAAGACATCTTTCTGTACTATTTCTCATAACTTTATTCTAATTAATAAATATCTCAAAAATGAAACTACATTTGTGGCTTACAGTTTTGGCTCATATCATATTATCTACAAATTATAACTATTAAATATAAATTATGTATAGCAATACATCTGCACTTTAGCTATCTTGAATTGAGAAAGGTTGAGTTCCCAAGGCTGCTCCAACTTTGTAGGTCAAAGGAAAACATATCTGTCCTTCCAGTCCTTCAAATCAAGAATGCTCCTCCACTACTCACAGATGCACATTGCCAAGCCCAACTTTTCCCAAAGCAAATTATTATGTTCTGCCCTGAAGTATCTAACAAGACTCCCCCATAGATGCTCCAGAGGATAGCTTAGCATCTTACCGTTTTGACACTCATTTTGTTGTGCAGGGCTGAACTCTGAACATGCACCATTATATATTTTTGAGTCAAATCTTCCATTGGTAGCATTTTCAACATGCATACACTTTAACTTCTGGAAGTTTCTCTAAGTTAACTTTTTTACAAATAAGCTTCTGACTTCAAGAATAGTTCTTTAGGCATGCTCTCAAAAATGTTGCCATTTTAAGTAACCACTTTCCTCACCTCTCATTGATTACTGTTGATTAAATTATTTACATGCTGAATCATTTACTCTGTTTTCCAGAATAAACCCTACTCTGGAATAGCTTTTTCCTAAGCACTGATGATATGTGTCATTTTTGTCTCTCTTTTGAGCTGCTAAGTGCTCTCTGCTTCCATGTTCATTTTAACTGCATGAATGATCTTATTAGCATTTTCAACCTTCTCTTGGCTTTTTGTACTTACTAAACATGATGGGCTTAAATTATTCATAAAGCACCTCAACAAGGAGGACAAAATGAACATATAGTGTGAGTAGAAACAGCATAATAAAGGAAACAGAAATGACAGTGTACAAATTGCAAGGCCCTCTGCAGCAGACAGAAGTGTATTTTCCCCTAGGAGAGGATCTTTGCTCATAGCTATGAAAATTCATAAGTTTAAATGTCACAATAAAGAAGCTCATATGGAAAATTACATGAATCTGATAACTAAGTTCTGGATCACATTAAAAAGAACTTTTTTTTTTTGTATTTAGCTCTTTCTAGTTCATTACCAATTTTAACTGATTATTTTATTCTTAATTATTTTAGAATGATAGCTAATTAAGAATATAGACCTGATATTTTTGTTGTGGTGGTGGTAAGAACAGATAACTTGAGATCTGTCCTTACACTTTTAAATGCAAAATACAGTATATTGAAATATAGGCATAGTATTGTACAGCAGCTCTCTAGAACTTTTCATCTTATGTAACTGAAACTTTATACTTTTTGAATAGCAACCCCCATGTCTTCCTTCTCCAGATTTCAAAGAGCAGTGTTGTTAGTTCATCTGTAGTCAGTGCTTCTGCCACTTAGTGATATCACAGGACTCATTATATAATTTGTTTTGTCTGTAAAAAGAGAATAAGGCTACATAGAAAGATCTTGACTAGAATTGAATAAATATAAAACAATATCGAATATGACATCAAAGGACTCACTAAGCAAAGTTCTTATTTTTAATAATAGTAATAATAATAGCAATGAAAAACTGAACTTCATTCTTTAAATTGATTATAGGAAATGCTCGTTAACAACTTAGTTAAAAATCTCTGTCTTCATAACAATTCAAGAAAATGATAAAAGTTTGCCAAACAAAAATATTAACTTCAATTATATGAACATCAAAAAGGTCCAGCTAATAAGTTATGAGGATATCCATTTCTTCCTTACTATCCTGTGAATCTATAAGTACTGTTCTATAAGCCAGGGAACTAGAATCCTTGTTAACACAGGGAAAGGATGATTGCTTATGAGTTTGGCAACTTTCAGTGTTCACCATGCAGATGTACTGCATTTTTAAAACAATAGCAAAGCCCATTTATGTATGATGTGTCAAAAAACATTCTATTGTCATATACAACTAATTAGAACAAATAAAAAAATAAAACAATAGCAAAGCAATAATAATGACAACAGCAATAATATTAAGAGTTTAAATACATAAATGACACATATTGGTTAAACTGTCTTCCTATATGCCAGCATTTTTAAATTTTTCATAATAAGGACTTTTAATTCTATTTTAATAGTTGTTCTATGGAGTATATATATGGTTGTGCTTTGAGAGTCTGCTGTACTTAGTTTTCCATACCTTATCCATAAAACCAAATAGAGATTCTTTGTTCAGCTTGAACTGATTAAATTTTATTTAGAATTGTCTCTCTTTGCAAGGAAAAAGCTAATCAGCACATTTCAGTTTCTGCATGTTTTTTCTTCCTGGTCCTGTTTCCTAAAGCAGCACACACCCATCAAAGGCCCTTATATACAGTACTTTAAGTTCTGCATTCATTTGACTTCAAAGGGCCCCAGGTAAGCAACAGAGACCTCTGGACTTCTAGGATGGCCACTGAATAGCGGTTGCACCTTACCTGTGATTTTGTTTTCCATGGCTTCAGTTATACACAGATCCAGAGTGTAAAATGGAAAGTTCCAGAAATAAGTCATTTTATGTTGCATGCCATTCTGATTATCATGATAAAATCTTGCACCATCCTGTTCAGGATGTGAAATCATCCCTTCTCCAGTGTGCTTACTCTGTATACACTACCCACACAGAAGCCACTCAGTGGTAGTCTTGGTTATCAAACCTACTGCTGCCATAGCACAACGCCTGTGTTTCTGTCACCTTTATTTCACTTCATAATCACCCCCAAAGTACAAGGGCAGTGAGGCTTGCAATTAGCCTATGCCAAAAAGAAGACAGAAGGTGCATCCTTTAAGTGAAAAGATGAAAGTACAATAAAATATTTTGAGAGACAACATGTATGCAACTTTTATTACATTATATTGATATAACTATTCTATTTTACTACTATTATGGTTAATATCTTGTGCCTAATTTATAAATTAAAATTTTGTCATAGGTATTTAAGTATAGGAAAAACTAAGATGTATGGGCTCAGAACTAACTGCAATTTCAGGCATCTGCTGGAGGTCTTACAATGTATCCCCTCAAAATAAGGAGGAATTACTATATGCCTATATCAAGATATATTCTTAAATATTCATGTTATAGGTTTTTCAAAGTGTGTGTCATATTTTCATTTATCTTAAGTACATCAATTGACACTATTTATTACTGCAGTATGTCACACCACAAATCCAATCTATACCTGACAAAGTGAAGTTCACGAAGGCTTTTCCCAACAGGAAAGAAATACACATGAGGCAAAGAAACCCAGGCTAAATCATCCCAGTTCAATGGCTGAAAGGATATTCTTTCTTGCAGTTTGAAGCCCATGAGAAATTTCAGTTTGGTCAAATTAATCCTTCCTTGGATAGCTCCACTCTAAACATAGAATTTAATGAAAGTGTCTTTACATTCCTATATCACATTTTCATTAATTAAATTTGGTCAAGTTACAAAGGTATTCCTATACAAAATCCTATACAAAAAAATAAATGAAGAACATAAAAAAATAACGTTTATTCTATTCATGAAAATGAGTCATAATAACATTTGGTGAACATTCTTACAGTTATCCAGGAGCACATAAACACACATACATTCATATAATGCTTACTTATTCACAAAATCATAATGTGAATGTTACTTGGTAACTTGGTTTTCAGGTAAGATTATATTGCAAAGGTCTTTCCAAATTGATAAACATGAATGTAGCATATGTCTAAATGTGTGGGTTTTAATTTTTTATTTAACCAATGCCTCTTGGGTTGTTTCATATTTTCCACAAATATCATTTTCGCTGCAATGAACTTCCTTTTACAGTTCATCCTCTTTATACCAGATGGGTTAGGTTGTCCTGCTCTACCGTTATTGTGTCTCCCCAATAGATGAATTCAAGCCAGACACAGTGTAGCAAAAGCAGGGTCAAAATTTATTGAAAGAGAGTACACTCTCAAGAGACAGAGGGAGAGTGGGTCATCTCTAAGGAGATGGACAAGTGGCTCTTTTGTTCTCACAATTTTTTGTGATTTGAACAGGATTTTGTAATTCCTTCCTCCCACTCCTATAATTGACACTTGTGCAGGTTATATAACTAACTACAATCCACAATTGCATACCCATTACCCATAAGTACCTAACCAGAGCAGAAATAGGAGTGGGAGTCAAAACCACAACTACAATGAGATGTAGCTAACATTATAATGAAGTGAAGTTAACTCTTGGTCACTCCAGCTGGTTGAAATGGGTCTTGTTTTTGCTGACCAGTCTCTGGCTGGCTGTTCTTCCCCAATAAGAGTATCAGTTATTCCTTGACACATGTGCACTTCAGGCATTGCTCCCATATGTTTATGCCCAGAGTACAGACTCTTTTTGTGCCTGTTTGAATCCTTGCAAGGGAATTGAAACTTTGGAGTTGGTTATAGTCATCCATTTTATACACATAGAAACACTCACACTGACATCTCTTGGGATACTGATTAACATACATTCCACTGCTCATGTCTAAGTGCCACCTAACACTCTGATCAATTGTTTAGGAGGAAAGCTCCAAAATTGAAATTAAGGTACACTGAACAGAAGTATCTAAGAATTTCCTCATATCAAGTGTTACCAACAGTGAACAACATTAAAAACATTAATCTCATTTTTTCTAATTGACAGTATGGGATTAGTTTCTCATTATGGTAACAATTTACATTCTTTGAGTTTTAAAAAAGAAAAATAATTTTTTTTTGTCCAGTTGAATTTCATTTTAGTTTATTCAAGTTTTGCAAGCTGATTTATAGTTTGTTTACCTTTTAATACACTAAGACTTTGTTTTAGATAGTCATCCGTTATATACTATCCACTCTAATATCTTATGATATATAATGTAATTACACAGTAAATTTTAGTTTATTGTTCTGACATATGCTTCTTTAATTATACTTGAAGTTAAACATGTTTATACACTCATTGAACATTCATAGAATTTTTTTGAAACTTTCATATCATTTTCCAATTTCTTGTGTTGAATTGGTCACATGTAGATATGTTATAATCAATTTATATCCTAAGTTTTCTTGTGTTTTAGATTTTTTTGTAGGAATTTTGGTATGCAGAGCTCAGCATCACCATTCATTAGTTTTCATGTTTATTGTTTCTTCAAGTCTTCTAAATCTTGGGAATGATTTACTTCAGAAATCAATAACAATCCTACCTTGTGTTAAATTTTTGATGTGTGTTCATCATGGAATGTTTGGATTTATTATAATTTTTAAAATATTTATAGAAGTACTTTAGATATTAAAATATAATATTTTTACATTGCATTGAATACCCAGTATCTTGACATCTCTTTTACTTACACAAGAGGTGACTAAGACATTTTCCTTATTCTGTATATTCTATTCCAGCCCTGGATTTGAAGACCTTTCCTTCTAAAAATGTGAAACTAATAATTTGTGTTTTTAAGTAGTTTCTTGTTTTAAATTTTATTTAGTTATCTAATGTATATAAAATCTTGAGACATAAAAGAATGAAAAAAGGGAACTAACTTTACATTTTTGTCCTCAATGGCTATCTTACTAATAGACAAACTCATTTATTTTGAGTGACATTTTAACATGTAATAAATTGCCTATTTTTCTTTCTTGCTTGGTTTTTAAGAGTCTTTAGCACAACTGCATTTGACAATTTGTTCATTAGTGGCTCTTTTAAATTATTTCTGAAGAATTACCCTTCTATTTATTTTTCAACCTGCTTTATTACTGTTACTACAACTATATGTAGAGATGGATTCATTAATGTCTGATAACTCCTCATGCAATAAAACACCCGGGGCAATATCTGACCTAATGCCTCCACCTGGGAGGTTCACTTCAAAAAACTCATCTCATGGAACCCAGCACCATCTACACCCTGGGAGAGGAGATGACACTACTTTTCACAGTTTCACCACCATTCCACTGAAAAGGGAAGCTAAGAAATGAAAGACAGTTTGGCACAGGCAGTGAGCGTGTACTCTCATTGACTATTCTGCATTTTTGGAAAAAATTATTTTATTTTTTTGAATGGGTACTGATTGATACATGATGGGCATTTATACATTTCCACATGCATATGTTTGTTTCTCCTTCCTAATTTCTGGCATTTCTTGAAGGTAATTTTTCTGTGTTTTTGAGGGTTGGGGTTTTTAATTCATAGATTTTTGATTGATTTTGTTTTGTCTGTTTCACAACTCTGTTTCTGTATTTGTAGTTCTCTCTTTTCTCTTACTAACAGTCAAACTCTATTGCTCTCTCTTTCACACTACCTTTAATTCTTTTACTCCTATTTTTCTCCCCCCAATAAGCAACATTTCCTACATCTCCTCTGCATTTGCCGTATTTGCCTCTTGAAGCTACAAACTCTTTTCTACCCCCATCTCATCTTCTTTCATCTTAATGAACTCTATCCTTAATATCTCCTGATACTAATTGCTTTATAACATATTAGACTCCACCACTAATTCTACAGCAACAATTAATATAATGAACTCACTTCTACAAAACATCTATTGTTTGATTTTATGCCAGACATATTTCTTACTGTCTTTACTGGTAGAAATTGCTAAGACTACCATTGCTGTTTATTGTGTCAATTAACTTTGTAAGTGTCAAAATAGGAATTAAGTATTTAATTTAGTGCTATATATTATATGCATAGTTTGTTGCAATTATTTGTCTCCCCCAACCTGTGAGGCACAGGAAACCTCCAGGATCACTAAAAGTGCATAGAATAGAAGCCCCCTACTGCTTCAGATATTTTTGGATAGATGGATAGAGACAGAAACACTATGAAAAAGCAAGGGAACTAACTATCCAAGCAAACCAGAATGACTCAATAACAGACTCCATTGACACCACAATGAAGGAATTGTCAGAGACGGAATTTAGAAACTGTATAGTTAAACTGATCTACAAGATGATGTAAGGAGTGAAATCAGAGAGAATATACAATAAGTAAAATATGACTTCAATAAGAAAATGGAAACACTGAAGAAAAATCTATCAGAAATTCTCAAAATGAAGGAATCAATAAACCAAATTAAAATTTAATGGAAAGCATTACCAGTAGACTAGACCACATGGAAGATCAATTTTTCATTCAATGAAGATAAAGTACATAATCTTGAAAATAAAGTTAATCATGGAGAGAAGATGTTAAGAACAGAACTTTTAAGAAATATGTGATAACATTAAAAGGCCAAATTTCAGATTCATTGGGGTAGATGAAGGCTTGAGATACAAACCAAAGGAATACACAATATTTTCAATGAAATAATAACAGAAAATTTACCAAATCTTAAGTATGAAATTGAAAATCAAATACAGGAAGCATACATAACTCCAAATATGCAAAATTGCAAAAGACCCACACCAAGGCACATTATTATGAAAATACCTAACATACAGAATAAGGATAGCATTTTTAAGGCAGCTAGAGAAAAATGACAGGTCACATTTGGAGGTAAACCAATTGGGATTTTTCAACTCAGACTGTAAAACAAGGAGGTCTTGGAATAATATATATCGAGCCCTGAAGAAAATGTATGCTAACCAAGAATACTCTATCCAGCAAACTTAAGCTTCAGATTTGAACATGAGATAAAGAGCTTTGATGATAAAAAAAAAAGTTAAAAGAATTCATAAATACAAAGTCAGAATTACAAACCATACTCAATACAACATTTCATAAAGAAGAAATGGAAAATACAAATGAAAACTTGCAGAGAGTAAAACTATACTAGAAGAAGAATATATTAAAGGAAAAGCTAATGGAAATTAAAAACTAAAAATAAATCAAAATGCACGAAATAAAAATCATCTCTCAATAATAACACTGAATGATAATGGATTCAATTCATCAATCAAAAGACATAGGCTGGCAGGTTGAATTAAAAATAGCAAGACCAATGACATGCTGTCTCCAAGAGGCTCACTTCATAGGAAAAAATTCCAGTCTGAAGGTGAAAAGATAGAAAAAAACAACTATAATTCACATAGATCTCATAAACAAGCAGAGGTTTCTACTCTCTCATTTGTAATAAAGTGGACTTAAAGCCAAAGTTAATCAGAAGAGATAAATAAGTCCATAAATAAGTTAATAAACCCTTAACCAAGCTAACTAACCAAGAGACAGAGAAAAATATGCAAATTACTAAAATCCATGATGAAAATGAAAATATCATAACAGACACTACTGAAATACAGAGGATAATTAGTAACTATTTTGAAAATATATACTCCAATAACCTAGAAAATCTGAAGACATTGATAAATTCCTAGAGACATATGACCTACCAAAATTGAATTAGGAGGATATAGAAAATTTAAACAGATCAATTTCAAGTAATGAGATTGAAGAAGTCATCAAAAGCCCACCAATAAAGAAAGGCCCAGGACCAGATGGATTCTCAGCCAAGTTTTACCAAATATTTAAAGAAGAACTAATGCCAGTACTCCTCAAATTATTCCATGAAATATAAATGAAGGGAACCCTTCCAAACTCATTCTATGAGGCTAGTATCACCCTGATATTAAAACCAGACAGAGACACATCAAAGAAAGAAAATTTCTGACCAATATCCTTGATGAATACAGAGCAAAAATGCTCAATAAAGTTCTGGCAAATTGCATACAAAAACACATTAAAAAGATAGTGCACCATGTCCAAGTGGTTTTATCCCAGAGATACAAGATTGGTTGGAAATCAATAAATGTAATTCATCATATAAATAGATTTAAATACAAGAATCACATGATTATCTGAAAGATGCAGAAAAAGCATTTAACAAAATTCAGCATCCATTCATGATTAAAATGTTAGAAAAAGTAGGCATAAAACATTGTAAAAGCTATATATGAAAAGCCCAAGACCAACATCATTTTAAATGGAGAAAAACTGAAGGCATTCCCTCTGAAAACAGGAACAAAACAGAGATGCCCACTTTTATCACTTCTGTTGGATAATAATCCTTGGATCCCTATACAGAGCAATTAGGCAAAAGAAAGATATTAAAGGCATACAAATAAGAAAATAAGAGCTAAAACTAGCTCTGTTTGCTGATGACATAATTCCATTATTACAAGACCCAAAACACTCCATGAGAAAACTTCTAGAACTAATGAAAAAATTCAGCAAATTAGAAGGATACAAAATCAATACTCATAAGTCAATTGTTTCTATACTCCAATGATGAAATCAACTGAAAGAGAAATCAGGAAAACTGTAACATTCACAATAGCCTAAAAATGAAAAAACAAACAAACAAAAACCATACTTGGGAATCAATCTAACAAAAGAGGTACAAGATATCTACAATAAAAACTAAACAAAAACAAAAGAATTGAGGAAGACTTTAAACTAAACAAAAGCATTGAGGAAGACTTTATAAGATGGAAAGACTCCCTATGTTCTTGGATGGGCAGAATTAATATCGCCAAAATGGTCATATTACCAAAAGTGCTATACAGATTCAATGCAACTCCCATCAAAATTCCAATGACATTCTTGGAAATAGAAAAATTATGCATAAAATTCATCTGTAAATACAACAGGCCCAGATACCCAAAGCAATCCTTAGTAAGAAAAATGAAGCAGGAGGCATCACAGTCTTAAAATTACACTACAGAGCAATAGAAACAAAAACAGCATGGTATTGGCACCAAAACAGACAAGAATATCAACACAATAGAATAGAAGACACAGAAACAAACCCACAAAAATATAATTACCTCACACTAGATAAAGGTGCCAATAACACACATTGCAGAAAAGATACACTCTTCAACAAATGGTGCTGGGAAAACTGGAAATCTGTATGTAGTAGAATGAAATTTAACTCAGTATCTCTCACCCTGAGCAAAACTCAGTTCAAAGTAGATCACTTTCCTAGGTATTAGACCAGAAACCCTGCACATACTAGAAGAAAAGTTGTGTCCAACACTCCAACATAACAACTCAGTAACTGACTTCCTTAATAAGACCCCTGAAGCACAAGAAGTAAAATCAAGAATCAATAAATGGATAAATGGGATTGTATCAAACCAAAAAGCTTCTTTATAGTGAAGGAAACAATCAATAACATAAAGACAGAACCTTTATAGGAAAGAGAATGGGAAAATATCTTTGTCACCTACACCTCAGAGCTTTTATTTCTGGCATATAAAGAACTAAAAACAAAACAAAACAACAATAATAACAACAATAACTACAACAAAAACACCACAAATAACCCAATCAACAAATGGGCAAAGAAACTGAACAGACATTCTATAGGAGAAATATAAATAGCTAACAAATATATGAAAAAATATTCAACATCTCTAGCAATTAGAAAAATGCAAATTAAAATTCCATTGAGATTCCATCTCACTCTGGTCATGATGGCAATTATCAAGAATACAAGAAACAATAAATATTTGTGAGGATATGGGGAATAAAGTACATTCATTCATTACTGGCAGAACTGAAAATGGGTACAACCACTCTGAAAAGTAGTGTGGAGATTCCTCAAAAAAAAAAAAAAAATAGGAATGGAACCACCGTTTGATCCTGTTATCCAACTTCTTGGTATATACCCAAAGGATTTAAAATCAGCATATTACAGTAATGCAGCCACATCAATGTTTATAGTATCTCAACTCACAATAGATAAGCTATAGAACCAATCTAGGTTCCCTTCAACAGAAGAATGAATAAAATGTATATATACACAATGGAATATTGCTCAGCCACAAAGAAGAATGACTTTATGACATTTTCCATCAAATCCATGAATCTGGAGATTGTCATGCTAAGTCAAATAAGCCAATCCTCCAAAACCACAGGTTGAATGTTTTCTCTGATATGCAGAATGTGAGGGTGAGGGGAAGAATAGAAGTGCAGTAGATTGAACAATTGAAGAATGAGTGACGGGAGGGGAATAAGCAAAAGAAAGACAGTGGAATGAATCTGACATAATTTTCCCATGTACATATATGAAAACAACACAGGGAATCCCACCATCATGTACATCCATGAGACTCTAACTAAAATAACATATATTCCATGCTTGTGTAATTATATCAAAATGGATTCTACTGTCATGTATAACTAAAAGAAAACAATAAATTTTTTAAAAGATGCTATATTATGGCACAACAATAGGATCATTTATATAACAAGTAACAATAAGAAGACTTAAAGATGCCTGCCATGCAGATTGAGATATAGATGATGCTCAAGTGAACTTCTGACTTTATTCTTCTATCAACACCAACCTCCTCGGCCTCACATATGCTGCTCTCAACTAGGGCTGTATCTGTCATTCACTTAAAATTTTGACTGTATAATATACACAAGTGTGTATGTGTCCCTGTGTTGTACATTGTTTGTAAATATGTAGAATTTTACATATTCAGTTTTACATTCAAAAACATTTTTGAAATGAGATATTTATCTGGGTTCACATTATATTCTTGGCATTTACTATGTTTTAGTGATAGTTCATTACATAGTATCTTGACATTGAAATGTAAGATAATTAAGTTGTATCTAATTCAGTATGTTCATGACCGCATGCCACTTACTCTACAAGACTACTCTGTAATCCATCTGTTGGGCCCTGGAAATAAATACTTGTATCAAAATCAGCACTTGGAAGATCAGGTTCTCTATTAGGGTTTGGGTATTTAAGTGTAAGAAAATGGGGAATGACACCCAAAAGGCTTTTCTTTTTAAATTCTTGAAGACAGAAAAAATATAAATGAGGAGAAAATGTCTGGATATTCCTTAATTTTTTTCTCAGCAGGAATTTGGTTTTATTACTTTGATTTTCAAATAACCTGCTTATGTAAGGTTATACTTGTTATAAACGGCAATAGCTTTCTCAAATTCTTCCATAATAAAAATATTTTGACAGCATAGTATTCCTATGAGATTGCAATTCAATAAGTAAAATAAAAATATTTTATAGCATATATATGAATAAAATTATTAAAGAAATTTGACATATAAAAAAGTTAATACTGCTCAAGATATAAACAGGTTATTTCTTATGATATTTACACATACAACACAAAAATCAATTGTTTAAAAAAAGCAATTTGATTTGTGTGGCTGTTCTTCAACATCAGTCTGCCCTTTTAATTAGTGTGTAGACTTAATTCTTCCTTACAAAATTCAACCCATGAAGAAGTTATCTAGTTGTGACAATACTATCCTGAAACAGAAATAGAACTTTAAATATGTAAGAGGTTAGACGTGATTTTTACTTTAAAAAGTACCTATGACTTAGACATTCTTCCTAAACAAACATTTCTCAAAGTTTCTGGAAATTTACTATAATTTTATCCTTTATCAGATGATGAATTATGAATTGGACAACTGAAAATCAGCATTAATATCAAGTCCATTGTTCTTCTAAGTTTGTTCATTTACACAGGCATATAATCATCTGTATCAATATTTATATAACTGACATTTTAACATGTAAATAAGATTTAAACATATGAAAAACATGTAAATTCTCAATAAATGGTAAAATGTACTCATTATAGTTGCATTTAAAAGTATGACTTTTTTGGTATGTTGACTTCAAATCCAGATAGTTCACATTTCAATGTAAAATAATATCATATTTTATTGACTTGTCATAACAATAAATAAGATTATGTATTTGTATTGGACCTTAATTGAAAGAAATAACAGAACACTTAATATGTTTTAGCTAAAATTTAGTTCTCATTTTTTGACAAAATAGTTTGTTTGTTTAGAGAATGCTATTCTACTCACTCAATTTATTGACTTTATGTAAATTTTATATATTAACTTGTTAATAAATTCTGCTTGAGTTAGTTTGTATTTAATTCCTAAGCCCACTGAATCATCTAGTCAACAGTTTTGAATACCCATTGTGCTGAGAGCAATGCACAAATCATTGTTGAGAGGAAAATGCAATTGTTATTACAGAAAAAGCCTCGTTGGTCATAACAAACACTATAGTAAGAGGAAAAGATGTCTGATTCCATCATTTCATAGATTTATTATATATCTCAAGGATTTAATTTCATGATTGATGAAAATAATCTCTAGCATTTTCATATTTTCTATTTGTATTATTGTGAGGGTAGAGTAAACATATGACATTTCTGATAAATTATAAAGTGGCCTGTTATGGTTTGGGTATGAGGTGTCCTCAAAAAGACTGTGTGTCAATGCAGGAATATTCAGAGATGAACTGATTGGACTGTGAGAGCTATAACCTAATCAGTCTATCCTAATTTGAATTTGAATGGACTAACTGGGTGGTAAACGTAAGCAGGTATGGATGGGGAGAGTAGGTGGGACACAAGGGTCATGCCCTGGAAGGGTTGGTCTTCCCTGAGATCCCTTCCTTCCCTCTCTTTTTCTGCTTCTCTGCCACCAAGAAATGAGTGACACTCATCCACCATAATATTTTGCCTCACATTGTGCCCAGAGCAATGGAGTGGGCCATCCACTGATCGAACTTGTAACACTATGAGCCAAATTAAGCTTTTCCTCCTCTAAGTTGTTCTTGTCAGATAATTTGGTCACAGCAATGAAAAGCTGGGTAACACATTGTTACAGATATAAAAAGGAATCTACACCAGCAATCACCATTATTCATATTATTTTATTCTTTTATTACCATTATTTGTATTCTTAATGATTGCCATTCTAACTGGGGTGAGATGAAATCTCAGTGTAGTTTTGATTCTCCTGATTACTAAGGATATTAAACATTTTTTCATATATTTTTGGAAACTGGTATTTCTTCTTTTGATAAATGGCTCTAGATTTTTCACCATTTTTAGGTATATTATTAGTTATTTTGTGTTATGTTTTTTTTAGTTCTTTATATATTCTGGTCATCAATTATCTAGTGGAAAGATTTTCTCTCATTTTTTTCAGCTCTCCTTACACTCTTAATTACTTCCTTTGCTGTACAGAAGCCTTTCAATTTAATGTTTTCTCACTTATTGATTTTTGGTTTTATTTCTTGAGATTTAAGAGTCTTATTAAGGAAGTTGGTGACCATGCCAATGTGTTAAACTATTTCCCCTCTGCTTTCTTCCAGAAGTTTCATTGTTTCTGATCTCATTCCTATGTCTTTGATCCACTTTGCATTGATTTTTGTGCAAGGTGAAAAATAGGTATCTAGTTTTATTCTTCTGCATATGGATATCCAGTTTCCCCAGCTGCATTTGTTAAAATGGCTATCTTTTCTCCAATATATACTTTTGGCATATTTATCAGCAATCAAATGATTGTATTTATGTGAATTTTTCTCTGTATCTTCTATTTCATTCCTTTGGTATTCATATCTGTTTTTATGCTATTATCATGCTATTTTTATTACTACAGTTCCATAGTACCCATAGGAATCAAGAACTTTAATGCCTCCAGCCTCACTCTGCTTTTTTATTTTAAATTACTTTGGTTATTCTTGATCTTTTATTCTTCCATATAAATTTTTATGACTTTTGTTTTCTAGCTCTGTAAATAATATTATTGGAATTTTGATGAGGATTACATGAATCTGTAGATTGATTTTAGTAACATGGCCACCGAGATTATATTAATTTTGCCTATCCACGGACATGGTAGGTTATTCCATTTTCTAACTTCTTCAATTTCTTTCCTAAAGATTTTACAACTTTCATCATAGAAGTCTTTAACCTTCTTAACTTGATTTATTCCTTTTTTTAAGTTATTGAGAAGGGAGTAGTTTTCCTGAATGACTTATAGGCAGATTCATTATTGGAGTTTAAGAAATCTGTTGCTTTTGTATTTTCATCTTGTATACTACTACTCTGCTGAATTTGTTTATCAGATCTAGAAGGCTTCTGGTCCTCTAGTTATGGAATAATGTTATCTGTAAACAGAAATAGCTTGACTTCTTCTTTTCCTGTTTGTATGACTTTAATTTCCTTCTCTTGCCTGATTGCTTTGGCTAGAGTTAATAACTACATTTAGTAAGAGTAGTGAGAGTTCCTTGTCTTCTTCCTTATTTTAAAAAAAAATGCTTTAAGTTTTTCTTCATTCAGTATAATGTTGGCTTTGGGTTTGGTTAAGCTTATTTTTGTACAGGGTGAAAGAAAGGAGTGTAGTTTCAATTATCCACTCATGGATATCCAATTTTCCCAGCACCATTTATTAAGGAGAATGTTCTTTCTCCAAAGTATGTTTTTGGCACTTTTTGGCAACAATCAGTTGACTGTAGATGCAGGAGTTTAATTCTGGGATCTCTATTCTGTTCCATTGGTCTGTGTGTCGGTTTATATAAAAACACTATGTTGTTTTGGTAACTATGTCTTTGTAGTATGTTTTGAAATCATGAACTGTGATGCGTCCAGGTTTGTTCTGTCTGATGAAGATTACTTTGGTTATTTTGGATCATTTGTATGTTTGTATGAATTTTTTGATTATCTTTTCTAGTTCTGTGAAGAATGCCAGTGGTATTTTGATTGAAGTTACATTGAATCTTTAGATCACTTTGGATAATGTGGACATTTTAACAATATTTATTCTTCTATCTCATAAATATGGGAAGGTTTTTCATTATGCACATGCACGTGCACATGTGTGTGTGTGTGTTTCTTCAGTTATTTTGGGGGAACTGTGGAAATGATACTGCAAAATAATATCATACAAAATAAAGAGGGAATCAATACTTGAAATGTATTTGATTTCTTTCTATTAAATCCATACAATCTCACTGAGAGTGAGTTTATATCTTTGAATATGTTCTATCTGACTTGAGAGTTTCTACCAGTTTTGCAAAGGAAAGCAGTCACCTGGTGAGTATGTAGAGTCAATTTAAGTTCCTGAAGTTTAACAGGAGGAAAGAACTGCTGGCAAATCTCCACCAGGTCTATGCCTGACAGTCAGTTAGTGGATTTCAAAATATATGATTAACATTACTCTCTCTGTATATTTGTTATTCAGGATATGAGGAATGTCCCTGCACTTCCCATTCATACCATCCTCCTCTCCACCATTCAGTTTCTTAGACTGAAATTGGAAGGTTACTATGAACTCAACAAAGTTCACAGAGTACTGACTTGGAGTTCTGGAGCCCTGGTTTCTAGTATGCAATATGTCATGATCTAGCCTTATAATCTGCACAATAAAGCTTGCTGTAGCTGTTTCCTCATTCAAAAAAAGAAAGAAACAAACAAAAAAAAGAAAAGAAAAGAAAAGGATTGCTCTAAATGAGCTTAGTGGTTGCTTCCAGAGCTAAATATGAGCCACAAAGGAAAAACTAGACTGAAAGAGCAAAATTCGCTTCTATTGTTTGAGTCCTGTTTGCTCAGCTCTTAAGTCCTCAGTAATTCTCTTGCATCGTCACAGTTGGATAATAGATATTAGATCTGATTAGTTTCACCACGTATTCTCTGCAGTTTGAAATTAAAGGATTTTTCACACTCTAAAAGATTTTGTATTGGTATTAATTTTTTCTTTCTAATAAACTGATTACATCTCTTAAGTTTGCAGGACTCAAAAATTTTCTGGTTTGCTGTAACTCTTCTTCAGTTGATTTCCTACTTGCTTGGAAAATGTTATTGTGGCTACAGAAGATTCAAAAAAGCCTGTAAGATTAAGCAATCATTACTAAAATTATGGAGGAGGAAAAAAGGAAAACAAGTAGGAATTTCTGAGCAATACCATATATATATATAATATATATATTATATATATATAATAATATATGTATATGGAGTATTTTGTGTATGTGTGTGTGTATATATATATATATATATACATATATGGAGTATTGTTTAAAATGCATATAGGTATGTTTATGCACAAATATACACACATATACATTTTATTATTTTATCCTAAATATTCCAGGTCATATCAAGAAGCAATTTTATTTGAAAGAAATTAAATATATATAAGCACACAATAAATATGCCATCAAATTAGAATCAGTTCCATTTATATCACAGAGCTATTCTTTTTTTTTTTTTTCATATTAAACATCTTTATATGCACTTTCAATGAACAGTATATATATATAT
>PVHX01012775.1:0-57672 GCA_004024805.1 Geosciurus inauris
GTAAGCCAATCCCAAAAAACTAAATGCCGAATGTTCTCTCTGATTAGTGGATAAGAATACATAAGGGGGGGTGGGAACGGGAAACATAGGAGAAATGCAGGAACTCTAAACGTGGTTGGGGGAGGTGGGAGGAAGGAAAGGGGAATGGGCATAGTAATGATGGTTATTTGAGATGGTCATTACTACCCCTGGCACATCTTTGAAGACTCTAATGGTGTGACTTTATCTGGTTTGCAATCAGAGAAATGGAAAAACTGAGCTCTGGTTATGTACTATGACTTGAAATGCATTTAAATAAAATAACTAAATTAAAAATAAACAAATAAATGGAAAAAAAAAGGGCCAGCTAGAGATATTAGTTAATACGAAGTCAATAGAGGAAATGAAGAAACCAACAGAGGGTAAAATGGCAGAAGGTAGACATGGATGAACCAATTAATGAGCTGGGAAATGCAAACCCTCTGGCATCAGTAAGGGATAAAAAAGAGGAGGATTAGATAAAAAGGATGTTAAGAGATATGGACCTTAGAGAAGTCCCAGTATGACTGGAGTCTGAGAAGGAGAGAATAATAGTAGTGGAGATTTATTTTAATGTTTAATGGTAATCTGTAAAGGAATATAAAGACTAAAGGGGTTTACAGTCCAGATAAGAGGAAAATATCACCAAATAGACACATTATAGAGAAATTTAAGAGCCTAGAATGACAAGAAAAATTCTAAAAGAGTCCTGAAGAAAAAAGTAAGTGACCTTGTAAGGAACAAGAAAAAGCTCTTAGCATACTTTTCAATAGCAAAACCGGATGTTAGGATTCATGGGAGTCATACTTTCAAAGTACAATGTGGCTCCTGGGGTTTTATACCTAGATAACTTATAATTTAAATACAAGGGGGTACAATGAAGATCTTCTTAGGTATACAAGTTTGGAAAATATTTATCCTCTAAAGATAAGCTTTGAAATGCTATTGTTGGACCAATGATCATTCTAGGAGGATGCTGAGAATATGGGAAGTTTATCTGCCTGTCTGTGCCTGGTCAGGAAAACAGAAATCATGTTAGGTCATTTAGTCTGAGAGTGCATTAATGTTGGGGAGCCAATTATAAAGATGTTTGCGGGGCCAAAGGGAACACTCTACCCAGAATTCAGGGTGCTGATTCTATAGTTGACTGGAATGGATGAGTCCATCCTGTGGTGGCTCCTGCCTGGTAGTAGTCCTCGGGTGCTAGTGATACTGGTGACAGTTTCAGCGCGCTCTGGCTGTTCAGTCCCAGAAGGACCACTGCAGGCCAGCAGTCGAGGTTCTGTCAGGAATGGCATCACCTGATCTTTCTACCAGCTGATCAGGTGGACATGCCTCCTGTTGGTGGAGCATGGTTAGAATTTAGATGTCTAGGGTGTCAGAGAAACATCATCTGCAGGCTTCCTGCTCACCCTTCTTCTAGCGAATAGAGAAGAGTGAGTGTGGGGGTAAGAGCAAACCAGTATCTAGCGTTAGAATTAAGAGAGTGTAAATAATCTAGAAAAGTGGATTCCTGTCCAAATAAGGAAAACAAAGAGTAGACAGGAAAAGCACATCATTATCACCTGGAACAAAAACTGATCATACCCACATGTCAGGGAGGTGAAAGTCTGCTAAGCTACCTGCGTCTTCTGGAGAAGGTCAGAGATGCTAGAAAATGTGTGAAATTGATAGTTTTCTACCTCACTCGTCATGGGAGAAATTTTAACTACAACAACAGTGAGATACCATGGTACAGACATCAGAATAGCAAGTATTATAAAATTGAATGACTTCAAGTATTGGTAAGAATTTGAGAAAAAGAAACCTTAGGCATGTGAGAGTTATCTGGGACAGGCACAATTTGGCAATGCTTAGAGAAACTGAGGATGTGTCGATACCAGTTATGACCTGCAAACACACTTCTGGGAATATACACCAGAGAAACATTTTTAACATATCCATAATGGGACATGAGCCATGATGCCCATTACTGAATTTAATCAGTAAAATATGGCTAGTGCATACTATGAAATACAAACTAGGTACATAAGAACATGATGGATAGACAAAAACATTGTGATAAGTGAAAATAGTAAGGTACAGAAAGAGATTTTTTTAGCAGAATATTACTTATAAAGCAACACATACATATAAATCACTATATAACTTTTAGAAATACTGACATGGGTTGAATGGTTAAACCCATTCAACCATTAAAAAATACGTACATGTGCCAAAATCCATGTGATTTTTTTTTTAAAATAAAAAGTCTTTGCAGATGTAATTAAATAAAGATCTCAAGATGAGATGATCTTGGATTAATAAGTGGGCTTGAATCCAATGACAACTGTCCTTATCAGAGATAAACAGTAGATGCAGAGAAGGGGTCGTATGAAGATGGAGGTGGAAGTTGAGTGATACAGCCACCAACCTAGGAATTCCTGGAGCCCTGATCTATAAATCACAGTAAAAGCGCTTCAACAGAGTAGGAAGTAACCACTCTAGGTCTGAAATCTTCACATGTAAAATTTCTACTGCAGATATTGGCCCTAAGGAGCAGTGGGCATCTGTAGTGAAAATTCCACGTGGGATGTTTCATTCTTCTCTTCTGTCATTCAGACCTTTTAATAGAAGGTGAGTGTTAGAGCTTCTCTGAGGAAATGCTCTTGATGCTGACAAGATAATGAACAGGGAAACAATGGTCGCTTCTAGTCTTTAGTCTTAATGATGGATGTAATTCAATGTGGATTCCCTAGCACATCAATTTTTGTTGGTTTACAATTGCTATTTCCTGCAGTTCTGCTGGGCTCCAGGAATTGAGGCTCCAATTTACTTCCATGCTCTTCTTGACTAGGTCCTGATGGTTTCTGCATTCATTTCCTGTGGCTGCTGGAACAATTCACCACAACATTAGTGGCTGAAAACAACACAAATTAATTAGATTACAGTTCTGGAGGTCAGAACTGTGAAATGAGTTTCATAGGGCTGCAGCTAAGAGGTCCTCTGGGCTGGTTCTTTCTGAAGACTGTAAGGGGAGACTTCATTTTCTTGTTCTTTTCAGCTTCTACTGGCTGACTGAGATGCCCTCTCCCTTCTTCCCATCCGCAAAGTACATCACGGCAGTCTCTGCTTCCGTCTTTGTATTTCCTTCTCCTGTGACTCTAGGTCATTCTGTCTCCATCTTAAAAGGATCTTGGGATTATATCACACCCCCCCAAAAAATTCAGGATAATCTCCCCATTTCAGCACCCTTGACTTGATCACATCTGCAAAGTCCTTTTGGTATATAAGAGAACATTTGCAAGTTCCAGGGACTAGGATATGAGCATATTTGGGAGCTGTTATTCAGTCTACCACAGCTCCTAACCACAGAGAGGAGTACATTCTGAACCTTTATTTCATAGCATTGTGAGGCCTAGATTTGCTCTTTCGCAATGAGCATTCACTTGGCATTCCTGGGGTGAGTACTAAGGCTTCTATAAGCCCACAAAACCACAGGCCTTCTTCAGGACTTGTCATGTCAGCCCACACAATTGGATCAATGTTCTTCTTTGAATTCTTTTTTCTGTTCATAATCCCAGGTCTACAGCTGGACTCCCCTGGCACCCTGGCAGACTACATGGTGTTCTCCCATTTTTAGCCAAAGGGATGGTATCTCAGTGGACTGACTTGAAGAGTCCATGGTGTCTCTGCAGTCATGGACTAGACATCTCTGGATGTGCATATCAACTGTTATCCAGCACAAGTTCTTCCCACCTGCCCTTGGTCACATTAGTCATAGTATTATTTGCTGTGCTGTTGATCACTCCTTCTTGAGGACCAGGGCTGCAGCTGACTGGATCCTGCTTTGTCCCAGACTCTACTCATCTCTCCCTTCATCAGGTCATTCTTTTAAAGTTCCATCTTTCCTTGAGGTCAGGTTCTTATGAATTATGAAAGCTGGTAACCAAATTGTGAATGCCCTCTTAGGAAATATATTTTATCTAATATTTTTCTGATTACCTAATCATATTAGTTATCTAATTTATCTACTTATATTATCTAATATTTTATAGATTTATTTCTTTTCTTTCACTTTTTTTTTTAACACAGGGCTGGGGATTGAACCCAGGGGTGCTCTGCCACTGAGATACATCCTCAGCCCTATTTTTTATCTTGAGACAGGTTCTTGCTAAGTTGCTGAGGCTGGACTTGGACTTGCAATCATCCTGCCTCAGCCTTTCAAGTTGCTGGGATTAGAAGTGTGTGCCACTGTACTGAGCTTATTTTATAGATTTCTAAAGCAGTAATATGAATATACAGTCAATCCACATCTGGATTAGATGTGGGTCTACAGGGATTAGATAGTGGCAGTAGCCTGCCTTGGGAACTGTATGCTGTGGTCTTCTATACTTTTCCCTTTAGGGTCTGTTCTCTGTGCATCAGTTATCCATTACTGTTAACAAATCAACCCCAAAATTAATAGCTTAAGACAACAAAATTTATTATCTAGCAACTTTTGTGGGTTAGGGATCTGTATGTGTGGAGTGGCTTATCTGGATGCCTCTGACTTATACCATCTTTCAGGAGGTTACAATTAAGATATTAGCCAGAGCTGGAGTCATCTCATGTTCAAATGGTAGGTTCTGTTTCCAAGCTCACTCACATGGCTTTCTGCAGATCTCAGGTTCTCACTGATGGGAGACAGGTCTTTTGACCTGTGGCTCTTCACAATATGGCAAGTGGTTTCCCTCTAAGTGAGGGTTGGAAAGGGGAGAGAGGGGGAGAGAGAGAGAGAGAGAGAGAGAGAGAGAGAGAGATTTTTATAACCTATCCTTGCAACTGATATCCCATTACTTCTGCCCCTTCCATTTGTTAGAAGCTCATCACTTAACCCAGCCCACACTGCTGGGGATGGGCCAAGAACTACCAGAAGGCAGGAATCACTGGAGGCTATTGTAAAACCTGCCTGTTATACCTCAAGAGGAAGTTGGTTGCAGAATACCATCTACCAGGAGAGAGAAGAGAGCCTAAGAGTTGAGAGGGGTCACAGGACCCTAAAGATAAAGTGTTGAGCAGAGTTAGACATTTACTCATACCTCAGTCAGACTCCTCCCTTTATCCCAGGCTCCTCTCTGGGCTTTATTTTATACCTCTAAAGAGTGTGATGCTTTTTTTTAAAAAATTTTTTAGTTGTAGGTGACATTTTATTTTTTTTTTTAATGTGGTGCTGAGAATCGAACCCAGTGCCTCCTGTGTGCTAGGCAAGCACACTACCACTGAGCCATAACCTCAGCCCTGATGCTTTTTTTTTTTTAAATTAAAAATTACTCTAGAAAGACTCAGATTATAAGTTCTGTCTTCCTTCTGTGTTAAAATCTCAGTGTTACTTTGTAAGCCTTGGCTATGCTCCTTTGAGTTCATCCCATATGCATGTGTTTTGGGGCTTAGTCTGGGATGCATGTAGACTTTTTGCACAGTATTCTGGGCCTCCTCTTTGGTTCTTTCCTCTCTTGGTGCTCTCCTTCCTTGGCAGCAGTTGGCTATAATTACTCGTGTTTTTTTATGTACATGCTTACAAAAAAGACAGGAGATTTTTCCATCAGAATTTTAGCTTCAAATGTCACATTATTTTATGGCAATGGCTAACAGATAAGGGAAAGCTGGGAAAAATCAAACCAAACCAAACCAACTCACCAAGGGGGATATTCATTACTATGCCGAACACTTCTGCAGATTTCAAATTTTATCTTTCTTTACAACCTGTTGTTGTTTGCTTTCCAAAATCCTCAGAAGTTTTTAAAAAAATTTAAAAACCTCCTGAGTTCTCAGGAGTCATTGATGGGAAGGTGTTGACATATGAGAGGTAGAACTCTACGTTATGTTAAGTGCATTGAATTAATGTTTAAAAATAAATTACAGTGGGTGGGAAAAAGGATTAGCACATTGAGACTCACTGAGTCAAAATAACTCATTTGGCTTCCATAAAAGACCATAATGGTTCTAAAACCCATTTTCTCCCCTGGAATCAAAAGAACATGGACTATAATGTTTGATGGATCTGATTTAAATTCCAGTTCTACTACTTACTAGCAGAGTGACCTTCTTACTTAGTTTCCTCATCTGTAAAAACTAGGTCATGTACATAGCTCTCTGTACAGGTATTGACCAAAACAATATATGTGAACTGCACAGTACACTGCATGGTACCCAAGAGTCCTTCCACAGAGCCCTGTATCCTTCTCTTCCCTTTCTTTTATCATCTATTCTCCAGAAAGTTTGCAGCACTGACATATTTTGGCATTTGCTAGACAATTATCCAGAGCATCCCAGCATGCATACAAAGAAAACAGCTCAGTAAGAATGGGCGTCTTTGTAGGGAGAGTGTTGGTGTGTGGAGGGCTGGCCCTCTGCCTGGGATGCAGAGGTCAGTGGGGCTGCCGCCAGCTGTCTGCAGTGTTAGCCAGGGAAATCAACTCACAGCCCTCCTGGCACCTACTGCTGGACTTGGGTAAACATAATTACAACCTTTAAAAAGAGAAGAGGGGAAAGCAACCAAGATCTCCACTTGCCATGTAAACAGGATGTCCACTGAATGGCAGCGTGGAGATGTTTATATTCTGTTTGGGGACAATTGACAAAAGCCCTCTGGGAGCTTTTATTGCTGCCTGGGGCAATGGTCTGCTAGGAGGGGTGGCTGGGTTCTTCTTGGCTTTGTGTGTGTTATGAATGCTGGGCTTCAGTGAGAGCTCTGGGGCTGCGTTGTCAGGAGCTGGGATGTAGTCCTTTGAGAGTCTGGGTCTGGTTACCTGCCAAAGGTCCTTTATACACAGATAAGGTCATTCTTGTGTCCAATGCACAGTTTCCAGCATGCCTACTGTGACCTATTACATAGTGATCTTAATGATGATTTACTTAGAGCAAGGCAGCAGGCTACACACTTCATTCATATAGATTATCTTGTTTTGCTCATACAAACACTTGGCCCAATTTTTTCACTCTCATTTTTTAGCTAGGAGGTTTTGCAAAGATAAGCCACTGGTTTTGAAGTCATGCATCCTCAAATCTGGGCTAAATAGGAAGCAGGTTCCACCTACCAAGTTCAAATCTTTCTCTTTCTAGGGCCCAAATGAAAACGTTTGTTGAACGTATGATGTTTTTTGGTTTTATTTGCAGTGTTGAGGATCACACTCAGCATCTTGGTTATGGTAGGCAAGCACCTCTACTAAGGAGTCACACTCTCAGCCCTGAACGATTTTTTTTTTTTTTAAATATACTAAAACTTTGTTCTCTATGGACTTCCTAAGGAGTTCATGTTTTTCCCCAGGAGTGAGATTGTATTGCACCATGTATTCCATATAGTTCTGCTTTTACCCAGTGATCCAGGACACACATTGGTCATTGTTGGCTGTGGTTGGGTCTAGGGTAAAGGCAGTGGATTAATTGGACCAAAGAAGCAAGTCTTGCTTTCATCCAGTTTTGTTTTGTTTTGTTTCTGGAATTCTAGGCAAGGAAAGCATCTCTTCTCTTGAGGCCATCCAACACGGTTTACTCCTGAAACAAGAGAAATAGTAAAAGCAGACACTGGTCTTGGCTAGCCTTTGGCTCTGGCACACAACCCCTGGAGATTGGTTTTGCTACCCATCTTCCTGGACACTGGTGAGTTTGAATGCAACTGTGAACCTAAGCTGATCAGGCTTCTCTATAATGCCAGGAGGTGGTTTCTCTACCTTTATAATTCCAAGTGGAACAGGATTAGGACATCAACATGACCAGTTTCAGACAGAGCATGGCCCTTTTCTAAACTCTGAACATTTAGATTATAGGGAAACTTAATCATTAGCCTTTGCCTTCTCTATTCAATTCTCCTCCCAGGAAGACGCATGGGTGGTAGCAGGGACTCTCTATGAAATGGATAGTTTCCCTGTCTGGGGCTAAGGCAGTAATTGCCTCTGTATTGTTAGCATGTTATAGTCAGGCACACAGACTTGTTCTTATATGGCCCAAGTTCTAGGAATATCACTGAAAAATAGAAGAATTCTGAAGACTATCCAAATTGGTGGTATGTATATTGTTTAGGTAATAGTAAAATGGTGGAAGTGATGAGTTCTTGTGGTGTGTGTGTTTGTGTGTGTGTGTGAAATTTTTGTCATATTAGCCATTAAGTCCTGAGCTAAGGAAGTTTCTGTCCTGGGATCCTGGAACCATCAGCTGATGATTTGCCCTGTCCACATGCATCACATCTGCAGACCTACCTGGGAATTTAGCTATCATTGGACATACTTTCCAATGGTCTCTTTTCCTTATGTTCATTCCCTCCTGTACCTGGTATATGGTATGATCTTCTACCCTCTTGCCATCGTGCAGCCCTTGGGTACCCAGTCTCTGCTCCCAAGGTTGCAGCTTTTCTCATAGGGTGCCGCCACCAAGTTGGGTGGCCTCGTCCAGTTCTGCTGGTATGCTAGTGTGTGATTTTTTAAAATCTTGATTTATGAAGAGAGATTGTATCCTTGATTCTATCACTGTAAATTTGAAAGAAGCTGAAAAGAAATGTAACCACTCTGTCCACATTTCCTATACAAACTGGGTTGGCATTCTTACCTCAAATCTGCTTGATCTAGTGCCCAATTTTAGGCTTGATGTTCTCCATATGTGACCTACTCTCTGTTCTCATGCCTGGTTATACTCATATACTACACAAATGCATACACCCCCAAACCCCATTTACTCTTAAAAAAATCCCCCATTTCAGGGTATAAAAATTGAGTATCTTGAGAGGAAGATGGGTTATTTTGGGGAGGTCAGTACCTGTTAGTTTAATAAACAATATCCAAGAGAAAAGAAGATAATGGTCCCTGTTTGGAGACTCTCTCCTTTTTTACTCTCAACATTTCTCCTTTGAGTTACCACTGGATATGTATAATCCCTCAAATTTCAAAGCTGGTATCCAATCTTACAGGCACACTTGGAAATGAGCTTCTGTTGAAAGTCACAGTGACCAGGCAGTGACAGAAGATCAAAGTGATTGGATTGGACTTAAATTAGGGATGAGAATATTGTTGGTATGTATCTTTGAGACAAGTGGCCTTCTTGCTCTGACATTACTTTTCTTATTAGCAAGGTGAGTTAGCATGGTTTTCCCTCAATAAGCTCTTTTTGTTTGCTCAGGTCACATCTGCCATAGTCACACATGGAATCCAGTTCCCCCCATTGGTTTTTATTGTCCTTGGGAGTTGTGATCCAATTCATTCCACCAGCTGGCTACTCCATAGCCTTATTGATCTATTGAAACCTACCCATGTGTGTGGCCAGGAGAAGCTCTGTTCCTTCCCTCTGCTTTCTATCTTTCCCTTAGTTTCCACATGGCTAATGCTGCTGCTAATTCTTCCACACAATTCCTTCCCAGCCCCTGTTCCACCCTCTTTCCATATTACTGTGGCTGCTACTTCCAATGGCCTCTGTTATAGTTCCAGAAAGCACCAAGGCCCTCCCACCAAGCCTAGCTAAGGGTTATAGCTCTTCCAAGTGGAAGAACCTTTTTTTCTCCCAAAGTGAGAGGTCTTTTAGCCAACCTGAGAGTTGAAACATGACTCTAATAACTCAGTCTCATAGCTACCTGCTTGAGTCGTAGAAGAGCACCCTAGTTGCAGAGTAAGTTCAGGATCAGGGAAAGAGGCAACGTTGCTCAAATGTCTGAGGTCTGGAGCTCTGATCATTAGTCCCACATTTCCTTTTCCTCTCTTGCAGGGGCCTGGAGCCCTTCTACAGTTGGAGTTTTCCTTCTTGCCTTCCTAGATACTATGAATGCCACACATAACACAAAACTCCCATCGACACCATTTTCATTCACAGAGACCTATTGAGATCCATACAGATATATTGTTTTTCTAAGTTAGTCTCAATAATGTTACATTTTGGGGGGAAAAAGACTTTAGCTGTAGTTATGTTTCTGAGACAGGATTTTTGTTTGTTTTTAAATGGTTCTTTGTATTTTTAAAGTTTTTTACACTTAAAAAAAAAGGACAAAATAAGATTCAAAGAAGCCAGCAGATGTTTACTGTTAAACCTGAAAATACTGCCCTGTCCCATTTACTGTCACTCCTCTATAGTAAGAGTCACGTTTTCCAAGACCCCAAAGTGTCTTAAATATGTTCCTGTTGGTATTGGCTAAATAAACATCCAGATGTGCTATTTTACAAATCACAAGACATATCAAATGTGTTGCCTTCCTTTGCTGCATTCTGCGTGGTTTCTTGGTCCCTACTTTTGAAGATGAGCTTGAGTTTTTTGTCAAGTTGAGCTTATTGTGTGTGGCCAACAAAGCTCTCTGTCTCTTTCAGCTCAGTAAGTGACACTTGCAGTTCACCTATGGGAGACTTTACCAGCAGAGCTTGACTCTCTGGGTCCTGCTGGAGAATGGAGTAGGAGGGGGAGTAGTTGCAGCCACAGCAGCTGGGAAGACTGTGGGTTCTCCTGATGCCCTTGGCTCAGTCAATAGAACAAGCATGAGAATCAAATGAATGCTGTCTATTGATATGTATTTATGAGTCTCTGTAGAAGTTATGGAGGACAGGGAAGAAGGGGAAAAGCCATGAGTAGAAAGAGTCCAAAAACAGATTCAAATTAATTAGAATTTCTAGTGGAGACTCTAAGTGATTCAGGGTTTCTTTGGATCAGAGAATCATGGGACTCTTAATTGGGCATTTCTTTATTAAAGAGAGACAGCGGGGGGAGTTGACTCTCAAGAAAATATAAATTGGCCTTTGGCAGGAAACCTGCTTCTTCTTGCCATCAGAGAGTCATGCAAATCTTAAGAATGGCAAACATCTGTTTGAAGGGCATCCCGACCTTGGACTGGCAAAGAACTCGCAAGAAACTAAATCAGGATTTGATGTGTAGTTTTCATTCAACACAGCAAGTGTGGTGGGTAACATTGTGGCCAAGTGTTAAGAATGGACCCACAATTCCATAAATATTTAGGGTGTCTAGTGTGTGCTAGTTACTATGTTATGTGTTGGGATTCAATAGTTACTAGGGACATCTAGGACCTAAATAAATGATTGCTTCATACTGACCCCAGGATAAGAGTTCACAGTGTATTTTCATCAATATGCTATGCCTTTACTTTGTTTTTTTTTTTTCTTGTACAGTCTGAAATTTGGTGTACAATTACAATGCACATAACATACACCAGTGCTCCAGAGAGGCTAAGCTTAATTCACCATTGTGCATGAGAATTGGAGAGCTGGCTATTTTTTCCTATTGACCATTTACTCATTGAAATATTAGCAGACCCTCAGTGAGTGGTTATGATAAGATTAAAATTATAAAAATAGTCTGGGATTTATGAGTGCAAATTTGTTTTTGCAGACTTTGTGTCCTCTATTGTGCAGAATCATAATATTTCTGATTTTATATGAGTAAAATGGTAAATGTATCATGTTATATAATACACTTGGTGGGTACTGGGAATTATCTTTTAATTAAGTATGTTAATACTCCTGCCATTTGAGAGCTATGAACATCAACACTAATTGTGATAAAGACTATAAATAACTTCATATCCCTGCCAAATATGCTATGAAAAAGATTTGATTATCAAACCATTTTTTAAAAAAATTCATAATTGTAGACAAGGAATGATAGACTCGAGTATTAGTGAAGATTATTCACTATAACCAAAGTAGTTTATTGCTTCTTATAGATGCTAAAACAAAAATTCACAAAATAAGTTGCTGTGACTATATAGTACCTTTGCTGTGATTGTGTGATCACATTTACTTACAAAACAGTTTTGACTTCTCCCTACAAACACATTTAGGACATTGGAGGAACATTTCCCCCCATCCCCCAAAGATCTTCTGCCATCATGTTTAGAATTTTTCTCTAGGCTCCAGGGCCATTGGAATCACTCCGCTAGTTGACTTTTGTGAGCCATAATGTGTAGTAGAAAACAGAATTCCACTAGAGCCACACAAATTGCATTTTTTTTTTTTTAGTCACTGAACAACATAAAGCCAACATCCTGGTCCTTGGCTCTAGTGGCATCATCATCAATACCTGGAAAGCAGGGGCAGGAGGGATGAATGGGCTGGTGACTATAACCACACTTGTCTCATTTCTACACGTTGTGCATCCCAAACTTCTTCCCAGTTCAGGACCTTTGTTCTTTCTGTTTTCTATTCCAGGAACATACTTCTTGTGACTTTTGAAGAACCAGTTCCTTCACAGCATTTGGACATCAGGTTAGATGGCACCAAGGGAGGGATTCCTTGACCACCCTATCATCCTATTTGATGTAGAGGCTCTTTTTAATTTTTATTATTGTTATTCTTTTTATATTGGAGAAGGAACCATCCAAGGACACTTTACCATTGATCTACTTCCTTAGGCATTTTATTTTATTTTATTTTTATTTTGAGACACAACCTTGCTAAATTGCTGAGGCTGGCCTTGAACTTGTGATCCTCCTGCTTCAGCCTCCTGCCTTTTGTGTGCCACAGCACTTGGCATGATGGCTCTTTTTAATATTACCCTCGTTTATCTTCTTCAAAGTACTTCTCTGAAATAAGCTTGCCATTTATTTGTTTACTTCTTTACTTGCTTATTATTTTTCTCCTTCACAGAGCAAAAACCTTTCTGACTTGACTGGATCCTTGGTCACTAGAGACAAGGCTAGCACAGGAAAGAACCCAATTAAGTATTTGCTGGGTGCATGAAGGACCCTTGCAATATCACTAGCTGCCCTACTTTAGAATGCCTGAGTCCCTTCCAACCCAACAGTGCAATGTTCCTTTTGTGACAAATGTTCCAGAAAAAAAAATATTAGAAATGTGGGAAACGTGATAGAGCATGAAGCATAGTAGAATATTAAATTAGCTTCATAAACTGTGAATCATAAATCATGGTTCCATCTGTTCTGTGACAGAGTGAAAACAGCAAAAATTTTCCACAAGATAGAAACTAAAAACAAAGACAAGACACGAGTTTCAACTCATGGAGAGCCTGTTACTATTATTTTGGATCATCTTCCCTCTCTTCTACTCTTCAGCAAACATTTGAGTCACGCATTCTGGAATAGGCTCAGGGATCTGTTCCTAGCAGACATTGGTTTCTACCAATCCAAAAATTTCTGTCCCACAACTCTGCTTGGCACATAGAAAGACACTCAACAAATATTTACAGACCATTAATTGTGAATTCCACTATTATAAATTTATTCATCTCATGTATTTTTAATAAAATGGAAATATCCTTTAGAAAAGGTAACTTACTAAAAGCCCATCCATTCACTATCTAGCATTATTTTGTCTTGTTTCTTTGACAGATTTGATGAGGTATAGAGTACAGGATAAGTTTTTGAGCTTGGATTAAGCTTTGGGCATGATAGGTCTGGGTGAGACATAGTAATGGAAGGCACAGGGTTCCTGAGGCATGATGGGACATTAGGAGGGCATGATGGGACATTAGGAGGGCATGATGGGACATTAGGAGGGCATGATGGGACATTAGGAGGGCATGATGGGACATTAGGAGGGCATGATGGGACATTAGGAGGGCACAATGAAGTAAGGGAGCATTTCCAAGGCAACTGATTCACCTTTAATCTACCCTAAAGCCAGCATGGTGGAATTAGCTGTTCTGGGAGAATTGCCACCTTCAGAATATGCCCACTGAAGGCAGGAGGTCACCAGGACATCCAGACCAAGCAACCCATACTGTTATCTTGGGGATAATTGAGCATAAATACACAGATATCATTTTGGACAGCCTTTCCGAGAAACCCATAGCAATGGTTGCATCTAGGGAATAGAAATAAGGGGGAGCAGATTTGTAGGTGGGTCTATAGGGCTTTACTTTCCTCTTTGTAACTTTTTCTAGAGTTCTAACGTTTTCCCCCCGAGAATGCATTGGTTTTATAATTACAAAATTCAAAAATAAAAATATCATTATCTCTTTTAGAATTTACCATATTAAAATTCTAGCCAGATAGAAAATGAATATTAAAGCAACTGTAATAAAATAGGAGGATTTTACAACAGACTTAAAATTAATATTATTATGAAAGGAAAACCCTTGCATTTGTAAAACACTTCAGTCCTCTCTAAAGGACTTTGCTTAGCCTTCTTTAGACATCATAACACTCAGGACACACATGGGGACCTGTTTCTAGAATATAGACCCTCAGACAAGCTTCTCTAACATACTGGCCCCAGGACTACTCATTCCACTGTCTTTGTGATACACTTTCTTTTTTTCTCTCTCTCTCATTACCAGTTTAGACTGCTGCCTGAGTGTTTTGAAATCAAACACCTCAAAAGAGGAATTGAAGCCCAGCTCAGTGGCTCATGCCTGTAATCTCAGCACTTTGGGAAGCTGAGACAGGAGAATTGTGAGTTCAAAGCCAGCCTCAGGAACAATGAGGTGCTAAGCAACTACTCAGTGAGACCCTGTCTCTACATAAAACACAGGATAGGGGTGGGGATGTGACTCAATGGTCGAGCACCCCTGAGTTAAATCCCCAGTTCCAAAAAAAAAAAAGAGGAATTGATTTGTCCCTATGCAGCACTCAGGGTAGGAATAGTTACCTGAGCTTCTAAATTTCCTTGTGCCATAAAAATGCAATCACCTGTGGGCATGTGTAAATGCATCTGATCCTTCCAGCCTGAAAGTTTCTAACACATTTCCTGTATTAAAAAAAAAATCCAAATACCAATTCCTTTCATTGGTAGTGCACTGAATTGATTTTCAAGTTCTCATATGCACCCTTCTGGTTCATCTCTAGCAGAGAATGACTGTCGTTAAGCTTGGCTCCCATAATAAAGGGGCTGTTTAAATCATAATAATATGTAAGGAAACAGGTTTTGTACCACAGGCATGAAGGTATTATGATCTATGGCTCTTGGGGAGTAAGTAGAAGGTTTCCAGCTATTGTCTGCTTCTTTAACAGCATACCTTGTTTAGTCTAGAAGGCCCTGAGTGAGTAAGCACCATGGTTTTATCCTGTGCTAGCAAAACTAGTGCTTTTCATAATTGCACTTTGTGCGAGAGAATTGTGCAGAGGTGCAATGATACAAGAGTTACATCAAACAGTTTGGTTCTCCCCCACCCCCTACATCTCCCATAGCTTAGGGTGGAGACTCTCATTTGGGAGAACTTCAGATGTGACCTTATTTGGAGCTGTGGGGAAGACCACAGAGACTGTCCAGACATCTTCTGGCTCTGTGGCTTTTGTTACTGTTGTCACAAATTAATGCTTGTCTGATTTCCCCTTGATTGCAATGTTACAAGCCCCCTCCCCAACCTTACAGCAATAATTTGTTTCTGAAACGTCTCCCAGGCAGACTTCTTATAGGTATAAAATAGAATTTCCATTGAAATTAATACATACTTTACAAATTAACAATGCATATATGTAATTAAATTTGGGTAAAGAAGCCTATTTAGTCACCAAAAAACATGCTTTTTCCCTTCTATAGATGAGGACTGTGCTCTGACATGCAATGTGGAAAGGGGAGGGATCTGGAGAGGTCACTGCCCAGACTGAAGCTCTATTTCCCACCCTTGGTTGCCATGTGACTGTTCTTACCAACACAAGTGAGTCAACATGTATCACTTCTGGGCTGGAGTTTTAAGAAGCAGATGTGTATTTTCCACTGTGCTGTGCTTTTCTCCAGGATTCTACCAGAGTACTCTGGGGCTTTAGGCCATGGTGGAGCCTCAAGATCTAAGAAGCCTGAATCCCTGTCAACCAAGAACATCTACGTTGAACTATTACATAGCAAGGAGAAAACCTTTATGAGCAAAGCCACTGAAATTTCAGGTTTATTATTCCCCTTTCTTGAGGGTCAGAAAACTTTTCTTTGTAAATAACCAGATAGTAAATATTTTAGCTTTTGTGGGCCACACACAGTCTCTGCCCCTTCTACTTCTTCCTCCTCCTCCTTTTATAACCATTTAAAAGTATAAAAACTACTCTTAGCTCATAGGTCATACAACAAGAGCTGCAGGCTTAACTAATACAAGCTTTTAACATGAAACAATAACAATAGCAACAAAGTATTCTCAAGTGGTACTGCAGCCATGGCCATCTCTGCCACTAAGTAGCAGGCCTGGATGACTTGGGGAGAAGAGCTTTAGGCCCCCAGGCCAACCATTCATGGTGGAGATGGTGCACTGTGGCTCACCTACAGTGCTCAGGTGCTTCCAAGTCATTGCTGTTCTGATTGGTTCTGATAAAGGCCAGAATGACTTAAAAGCTGAGAGGGTGCATCAAACTGCTGGGAAAGTTAAACTCCTACAACCTCCAGGGGAGCACTTTAGTGTATGACTATGTTACTTCTTCCCTCCTACCTTCTCAGCTTTCTCAGCAGCATAGTGGACAATGTTGTATGTACCCAGGCCTTTGCTCCATCCAACTGGAGCCATCCAGCAGCAGCTCAAGATCAACTAGCTGATCCTGAAGCACTACCTGGTGAGACTGCAAGAGGGCATCTGCATTTCCTGGACCCTGCCACCACATGGTTGCCAGAGTATCAGGCAGGATGGTGATGCTGTCAGCCCTGGCACCTTCCGTTCCACCCAAACCTTTGTTTCAATCAGCACAGAACTCAAGACCACTCAAAACTCCTGGGAAGTCATTATTCAACAACAGAATGGATAAATAAATGATCGACTCTCCTGCAGCAGCTACAGTGAAAATTTTGAAGAATTTATAATGGCCCAGGGGGAAAGCTTATGAGACTATTAAGAATAGAATTGCAGGGGCTGGGGTTATGGTGCAGTGGTAGTGTGCTTGCCTGGCATGCGTGAGGCACTGGGTTCGATCCTCAGCACCACATAAAAATAAAATAAAGATATTCTGTCTGCCTACAACTAAAAAATAAATGTTTTAAAAAAAAAGAATAGAATTGCAAACTACACAGTCGGTGTGACCTTCATTATTTAAAAACATCATTACTTTAAAAATTAACAAAGTCTTGAAGGAAATATACCAATGTGTGAACAGTAGTATACCTGGGTGGTGGATTATGACTGATGTTTTAAAAGCATTCCATTCTATGTATTTTGGGAATAAGGACGAATGATCTGTGGTTTTTTTTTTTTTTTTATTTTTTATTTTTGTGTGTGTGTGTTTGCTTATTTATTTTGTTTTATGACCAAGATATTTGCAAGTATCTCTTCCCGCACAGTCATGGGAGAGCTTTGCTGTACAGAGTGAGTTCCCAGCCTGAGTGCCTCTGCTCAGAGAGGAACCTGGGTGATCCTGAGGCCCATGTTCAGAACAGGAGCAGAAAAGGGAAGAGGAGAGCTAATGGCAAAGGGTGAGCACAGCTCCATGGAGGAAACCTGGAGACCCAGAGCAACCTGTTTGCCTCGGTCTGTTTCTCCCGGGCTTGCAGGTATTTGACTTGTTTTAGGCCCAGTGTCTTACCTCAAAATACCCCCTGCCCTCTGATTGCTCACCATTGCCTGTCTGCTCCTAAGGCCCTGGCACTGGAATCAAAGAAATCAAGGTTCCCGGTACAGGCTGTGCCTGTCCTCCTCTTCTCACCCTTCCTAAGTGGGGGTAGGAGCAGAGGCTCCCACACTCTGCTCACAGCCCCACCTCCACGGTCAGGCCTTTAGTGCTGCCTCTCATCTTTCTGACATGACTGTTGTGGAGCTGTTCTGTGACTGTCCCTGTGCTGGGCACGTGGCTGAGCATAGAATTCATTCATTTGGCCAGTTAACAAACTGCCCCTCTATTCGTGTAATTATATCCTTCTAGATGCCAGAGGTACAAGAGCACACCAGGTAGAGAGGTTCCTTCTCTCTTGGAACTGACTTTCCATTGAAAGAGTAAATATCTATAGATAAAGTATAATATTGAGTTATGCTGTGCTGTGAAGAGAAAGACTGAATAAGAGTCTGGAGACATGGATGGAAGGTGTCTTTAAGTAGACCTATCAGAGAAAGTTTCTCTGGGGAAGGTTATTTTGAGCAGAGACTGTGATAAATGAGGGAAAGCACCCAGTGTGTGGATAAGTATGCTGGCTGAGGGAATAGTAAGCCCAAAGTCCTTAGTCAGGAACAAGCTTGTTTCCTGCCTTCAAGTTGTTTCCATTGTAGTGACAGACAGATCTGTAAACAGGCAATTGTGACACTATGTTACAGACACTTACCACTCAGCATTTATAACTAACGTATATAAATGTATGTTATTCAGTGTCTGTCCCCTGACAGAAAATAAACTCCATGAAGGCAGAGGTGTTTGCATTTCTTTCTCATCACAGAATCTCCAGGACCTAAGACAGCTACAGGTACACAGCATGATGAATATTGTGTGAATGGAGCAAAGTATTCCACCCTATCCCTCTGCTCTTGGTTCTGCTCTCCAGAGGCAAGTTATTAGGCCTTGGGAGGAGTGTGTTATTTAAAGAGACCATGACACTCTCCACCTAGTTTTGGCTTTGGGATTCAGGTGAGTCTCCAAGTGTTTCACAACTTGAGAATTTTGTTTACCTGGAGGTGGAGGGTGCTGTGTACCAGATACCATGTTGGCTGTGATCAACACTGGCTCTCCAAGGCTCACACAGTCCCTGATGGCTTCCTTGATCATGGGCTATAGTTTGGAAATTTCCCCCAAAAGGCCTATGTGTTAAAGGGTTGGTGCTATTGGGAAATGGGGCCTAGTGGAAGGAAGTTAGGTTGTTGGGGTCGTGCCTTTGAAGAGGGTCTTGGGAACCCAACCTCATTGTTTTCTATTTCCTTTCCAGCTGCCTTGAAGTGAGAAGCTTTGCTCCATCACATGCTCCTCAACTCCAAGTTCTGCTTGGCCACTGGCCCCAGACTGGACAACTGACCATGGACTCTGACACAGTGAGCCAAAATAAACATTTTCTCCCTTAGGAAGATTTATCTTGGCTGGGTGAGGTGGTGCATGTCTATCATCCTAGCGGTTCAGGAGGTGGAGGCAGGAGGATTGCAAGTTCAAAGCCAGCCTCAGCAACTTAGTGAGACCCTGTCTCAAAATAAAAAATAAAAAGGTCTGGGATGTGGCTCAGTGGTTAAGTGCCCCTGGGTTCAATTCCTGGGACCAAAGTGGGGGCGGGGGGAGAGAGATTTATTTATCTCAGGCATTTTGTTTCAGCAATGGAAAGCTGCTGAACATATCATGGCATAAAGGAGCTGTGAACTTGGAAGATAGCACTAAGATTTTTGTGAGGACTTAGTATTTTGGAATACACACCTGTTGTCTTATTTAATGGGGCCCATCCTGTCAGCTCATGACCACAACTTCCTAGACCAGGGAACTGGCAGCATATATTCTGTCTGTGAGCCTGTCTGTGAGTGTGTAAAACCAGAGCTTCCACAAATGTCAGGAGCTTTTGCTTTTGGGTGGGCTTGATATATATGACCATTGAGCAAGACCCTGATCAAGGACCAAGTTGTAGAGGTAAGGACCTCCTTCTCATCTCAGAAGAATTGTGTTTTCCACAAATACTCAAGTAATAGATCATCTACACAGTATATCTGGGGACTAAAACTGAATTTTTCATCATTTCCTTTATAGAAAAACAAGGCCTGAATTTTATAAGTATCATGAAGGGAAGAAATGAATAACTACTAAATATGCATTATTTTTGATGGATTGAGTAGAATACTATGGTTCAGAAAGCTTAAATGTGCTCAAGACCACATAGCTAGTGCTTAATTAGTTTTAGAAAATAAGAAAATTAGAGCAGGATTTCTTGCCTCCAAGCAAATATCACCAAAAGACAGTTTTATTCTGATGCCTACAAATTCCCACTTAGGTTTTCTTCTGTCTCTGTAAATCTCTTGGGTGAAATTACTTCATTTTTTGGCTTCTGAGTACCTGTAACAAAGCCTAGCACATCATAGATTCAATAGAAGTATGTTAATAAACAGAAGCAAAAAAAATTTAATTAGCACTAGATGAGAATTAGAATTAAGTCTATCAATGGTAACTTTTCCTTTACATGGGAATAGCATGTTCACTAATTTTAATAATTACTATGACTTCCCCATCTCAGTTAACAGCAACTGAATCCTTCTATTTGCTCAGTGCATAATCTCTGGAGTTGTCTTGGACCCTTCTCCTCTTGCACCTTACATCCAATATGCCATCAAATGTTGATTCTACCTGCGAGAGATTTCCCATTTGACTAATTCTTGCCTCCTGCCCTGCTAGGAAGGACAAGCCATACTCATTCCTATCTGAATTGCGGCAACAGCTTCCTATTGAACTCAGGGCCTTTGCCTTTGGCCCTCCAGTGTATTTCCAGAACAGCAGCCAATGCAAATCAGATCACATTAGTCTTACAGGATTCTCATTCATCACCCCCATCTGGGACTTCTCTGACCTTATTTACCTCTCTCTTCCCACTTTGGTATTTTGACTGAGGATAGAGATTTGTATTAGTTTCAGTTTTATTTTCTTGCTGAATACTATTACTTCGAGTTTATTTAGATTCTGTGAAAAAGTTTCCTCGTGCCATTTACTTATTTAGGTAAGAACATTTGACATGAGTTGTACCTTCTTAACAAATCTTAAAACTGCTTTATTAAAGTATAATTGATATATATAAAAAGCGATAGATATCTAATGCACAAAATTTGAGTAGTACTTTCTAGAAACTCCCCAGGGATTCCACTGTGCAGCCGGAGCTGAGAGGCACTTATTTAATCTTTGCAAAATAATCTCCTGGTAAGATTCTGGTTATGAACTTCAACAAAATCATTGCCAATGTATATTGGTAACCCCATTTTAAGCTCTGGGGTAGCAGAGACTTCATATGTCTTTTGCACAGTTACTGCTTTAATATGTACTGTGGTGCCTGGTGTAAGATTATTGCTCAATAAATATTTGGTCAATGAACAAGGAGACCAAAGCATTAAAGGCTCACACACTTTGCCAAAGGTCACACAGGTAGTAAGTGACAAGAATTCTAACCCACATCTATCTCCAAAACCAACACTCTTGCTTGACACCTATCCTGAGAAGAAGATAAGGGGTCAGTGTAAGATGAGGAGATTGGTGGCACTGAGGACGGATTTTTCCCATTTCACAATTATTGGCATCAGATCCGTCATTTTAACTCAGGAGCCATTTTATCTAGGAACCCCTAAGTTTCGATCCCAAGTCTATGCTGCTCAGCTTCCCATAAGACACATAACTGCTAAAAGGTCAACCCCACCCCAGCCCATGTTGCAACCCCCAAGCATGGAATTCTTCCTGCGAGCTATAAAGCTGCTCTGTGAGTGCAGACACGGTGCTGCCCTCCTCGGAGGGACAGCCTTGTCAGTTTGCTCCTTGCTACTGACAATAAATCTCTTGTGTGAGATTCCCGTGTATGGTGCGGTCTTTGGACTCTGCGTGGACTTTGCGAGTGTCCTTTCAACAATTGCTTGGGTTTTGACAAAAATAATGTTTCTTTGTTAAAATGAGTTGGAACTAGGATTGAAGATGTCTAGGAATACTTGGTGAGGCCATAGCTGTTACAAACAAAATAAATTGAGTTGAAGGAGAGGGCTGGTCATTTTCTTTCCCCTCAACTGGACAGACCCATATTGTATTTTAGGGCAAAACCAAAACATTCTGTCAAGATTCTGTTTCATAGTAATTGTACCACAGGTCATTTCTAAAACAACCTAAATCTGTTTCCTGAGATGAAAGTGTATGCCACAGACCACAGGTTGACATTTCATATCCTATAATGTGGTTAGCTTATGCTTTCAAAGTTTGTGTTAAAGATAGTGCTTTTATAACACTATGTGTGTGAGTATGTGAGAGTGGATGAGCTAGAACTTTGATCTTGGACTTCTAGCCTCCAGAACTGTGTTGTTTTAGCTACCTAGTCTATGGTATACAGCTGGATGTCTCTCGCTGACTAATACCTCTTTGGAAGAGGTTAGGGGCTATAAAGACATAAAAATGTATATTTGTGTCAAAATTGCCTGTCTTTTATACTATGCCAAAGCCTTTTGTTGAGGTTCATTATCAAAACCTTAACTGGAAAAGAAATTTCAGAAACCAGCATGGAATTTATATGAAACCATTTTTCTAAAAAATCAGATGATTGCCATCTATGAGTTAACCTATTTGAATGGAGTTAGAATATTCCAGAAAGGTAATAACCCAGCAGGCCCATGGAAAACTTTGGTTGATTCACTTCCATGGATAAATGTGTACTTGGTAGGCCAAGAGGACTTTTTCAATAATTAGTTTAAAATAATATAGTGCTTTGTGTTCATGCTTAATGACATCCATCAAAACTGCTTAATTTGCTTTAACTTTATTTACTTCAACCTTCTTTTGTGAATATATTTTATTCTTTTTGTAGTCCTGCCCAAATCTGAGTTTCCAATCTTTTGTTTTTTCATGGTTGGGAATCAGTTTAAAATAATGGTTAAGAACTCTGGCTTTGTGGGGGTTTCTGCTTTGGGGAAGATTGGAGAAGGACATGAAAGACCTTTTCTCCCAAGGAAAAAGAAAACAACAACAACAACAAAAAATGTATTTTCTATGGGGCTAATGAAGGCCAGTGTTCATACAAGGAAGCCTTGATTAATTGAATTTCAGGGAGAAAGAGCCCTTTATAAATGAGCAGAGAGCCAAGGCCGCTTCTATACTTGGGACAGCTTCCTGGTCTAGCTAAGGGTAGGTCTGACAGAGAATCTTCACAGGGTCAAGGGGAAATGAGCAGGGCCTTGGGCCAAGTGGGGCTGTCAGGATAAATTAGAATCTGAAAAAACCCCAGATGGTGGGACAGATAACTGGGGCTCAGCAATACTTACACCCCCCCCCCAACCCTGCACCATGAATTTTGCTAAGGAGGTAGCAGTGAACGAAAGGCTGGTAAGTAGAAAGAAAGTGCTAACTCCTATGCATTCCTGTGTGTTTGGATTCAGAGCTTTTCCTAGAGATGAATCCAAAGATGAACCAAAAATATATGAAACTGTAGCCAAGCTTTCCCCAATTCAGCTACTGAAAACACTAAAAAACTGTCACTTGGGAAACTGAGAAGTGTGCTAATCACACACTTCTTAATAAAGCTACAATCCAGCTCCAGCTCCAATTGATTCTAAAAGAAATATGAATGATCAGCTCCTTACTGTAATTGCCAGTAAGGGAAAAGTATTTCCCTGGCTAGGAAAAAAAAAAAAATCAAACAAAACTAAATATTATGTCAGTCGCCGTTGTTCTTCTATATACAATGTCTGGAATATAATAAAAATTATGAAAATAGTAAGAAGTGGGAAATAGGATCTATAGTCAAAAGAAAGGTAGTCAATAGAAATGGACTCATTGATTATGCAGTTATTGGAGTTAATAGAACTTTGAAACAACTATTTTATATATGTTTTCACCTTTTGTGGGAAAAAAATGGTGAAAAGACTGGGTATTTTAGAAGAGAAATGAATACTCTAAAATAAAACAGAAGTTCTAGAACTGAAAAATATAATGTCTGAATCAAACAGTCATTAGAATGGTTTAGCATTAGATTAAAAACTGCAGAAGTAAGGTTCAGTGGACTCAAACACAACTGATGGATCTATATAAATATCAGATAAAATAGACTTTAAAGTAAGAAGTATTACCAAGTACAATAAGGACATTTCATAATGCAAAAAGGGAAAATCAAGAAGACAAGAATCTTAAATGTATATTTTGCTTCAATATATACAGCAAAAATGGACAAAAAAAGAGAAATATACAAATCCAAAATTATAGTTGGGGCCTGGGGTTGTGGCTCAGTGGCAGGTCGCTTGCCTTGCGTGTGTGAGGCACTGAGTTCGATTCTCAGCACCACATATAATTAGATGAATAAAATAAAGGCCCATCAATGTCTAAAAAATATTTTTAAAAAAATTGTTGGAGATCATAATATATTCTTCTCTCAGTAAACACATGAAAAACTAGAAAGGAGATAGAAAATCTGAAACACCTCATCTATCATCTTAACTTAATTGACATTTATAGAGTGCTACACTAAACAACTGCATACTTATTATTTTCCTTTTGTTTTGAATACTTAGTATTTAAGTACACTTAGAATATTTATCAAGATAGAACATGTGCTGAACCATGAAAAGAACAGAGTTCAAAAGACAGAATTTGTACAGAGTATGTTCTTGGAACATAATAGAAAGCAATAACAAAAAGACATCTAGAAAAATTGCCAACTATTCAGAAATTAAACAACACACTTCAAAGAAGGAAATGCGAGGAGAAAGAAAATATTTTGAAGTGAAGTATAATGAAACAACATATCAGAATTTGTTGGATGTAGTAAAACAGCGCTTAAAGGGAAATTTATAGCTTTATATTCTTATATTAGAAAATAAAAAAGGTTTAAAATCAATATTTTTATTGTCCATCTCAAGGAGCAGCTACTAAAAGAAAAGTCAAATTAAATACAAAGTAAGTAGAAGGAAAGAAATAATAAAGAACAGAAATTGATAAAATGAAAAAAGTCAACAAAGCCAAAAGTTGATTCATTGAAAAAATTGATAACATTTATAAACATAAAAATTTTAAATAAATTTAAAAAATATGATCAAGAGAAAAGAAAAACACAAATTACCAATATCAAGAGTGGAAGAGAGGCATTATTAGAGGTCCAATAGACATTAAATCAATCACAGGGGAATATTATGGTCACCATTGTGCCAATAGATTCAATGACTTAGATGAAATGAACAAGCTCCACAAAAACACAAATCAACAGATTCAACAAAAAACAGAAAATTTGAATAGCCCTATATCACAGAGATTATATTTAAAATTAAAAACCCTTCCACAAAGAAAATTTCAAAATCCTGTTGGTCTCACCGATAAATTCTCCCAACTCTATAAAATTTACTAACATTAGAAATTGCTATTGTTATCAATATGATTTTCATAAGTCTTCTTCAATTCTCAATCTCCATCTTTTTTGGGGGGAGTGGATACTGGGGATTGAACCCAGGGGCACTTAACTACTGAACCACATCCCTAGCCCTTTTTGTAATTTTATATTTTATTTAGAGTCAGGGTCTCACTGAATTGCTTAGGGCCTTGCTAAATTGCTGAGGCTGGCTTTGAACTCACAATCCTCCTGCCTCAACCGGATTTTGGAGCCACTGAGATTACAGGTGTGAGCCACTGCACCAGCCTCAATTTCCCTCTTAAAGCAAACAACGGAGCTTTTCGTAGCCCACTGCCCCCCAAGAAAATGTCTGAATTTAATGAAAGATTACCTTGTAAATCTTACGTTTCTGGTATGTGCTCCTTGAATTAGAATATGTGCAAAATACCCACATTGTTATTGCATCTGAATTTAATCTTTTCTAACATTTTTGCACAAAACCAGTTCTTCCGGGATTTGAGAAGGTTTACCAAACAGTGTCAACATGAGATCAAAACTTCAGGGTCCTGTTGTGCCTTGTGTTCTGGCAATCTTTTAGTAACAACTAAAACCCCATTCACTTGTTTCTTCAGTACTTTGTATAAACTGACAACTTATTGTTACCTTAATTTATTTTATGTATTTAACTTTTTTTTTTTGTACCAGGGATTGAACTCAGGGTCACTCGACCACTAAGCCACATCTTTAGCCCTATTTTGTGTTTTATGTAGAGACAGGGTCTCACTGAGTTGCTTAGCACCTCACCATTGCTGAGGCTGGCTTTGAACTCGTGATTTTCCTGTCTCAGCCTCCAAAAGTTAATTTAATTTCTTATAATAGACTTGATGTAGGATAGATGACACCGAGGAATCAGCAGGACACATGTTTATTGGCTGCAGCCAGTCCAGAGGGGGGGCTTTCGCCTAAATCAACCCATCCCTCTGAACCCCAAGTCCAGAAATTTTTAGAGCTTTATACCCAGTGTGTAGGGGAAGGGGGGCGGGCTCAGAGGCTCACAATTTGCAGAAGTCTACATAAAAGTAGTTTTTTTTTTTTTTTTTTTTTTTTAAAACACTGTAGTGGGTAACTAACCTAGGCCTGAACATAAAAATAAACCAAGGACACTACACAAAAATTAGTGCTTGAGAATGGGAGGGTTCTCCCCAACTGCTGGTTTTCAAGGAACCTAATTAGCACCATTCACTCTTATCTTTTGGATGTAAAGGATTTTTCTTAGGATCTAACTACTTTCCTTTGAAGGGTAAACACCCCTATGAAGGCTCCAAGCCCAAGGCTAGAGGCCTTGAAGGGGAGCCAGTCTTCCTTACCCCACTCTGCTTTTGTAAACACACTTCCTGCCTGAAAACTCTTACAATTATATATCGTATTAGACTAGATAATTTATGACACTAGATAGTCTATAAATGTTGTGAAAAACTAGTAAGAGGTGCTCAGAATCTGGAGCGCTGAGCTCCTCCAGGCCCATGGCCAAATTTGGTTATTGCAAGACAGAGCAACAGGAAATAGGAAGCCTAACACATTTGAACTCTTTTGCAGAAATTCTTGCTGAATAGTCTAAGAACAATTATGGTGAGGGTCTCTGGAGAAGCTTAGTTAAGATTTTCTGTGGAGGAGAGGGTGCCACTATAGACTCAGATTAAAATTTGTCTAGTAAATGGAAAACTTGTGAGTAATCACAATAATGGCTAAAGAAAGCTTGCCTTTTATTCTGTCCTTCCTCAGATATACTAAGAGCCAGTCAGACTAAATGCTTAGGATGTGTTCTTTATCGCTGTTGTTCCAGCCATATCAAACACAGAAGGCATCCAAATTTCTTTGAGTTGAAATGATTGAGGCTCACTTTTCAGAGACCTCAGGAAACTGGTGGTGCTGACTGAAGAATAGCCAGGTAATAATGTGTGAGACTGAGCATTCAGTACCAACTAAGTGATGAGAGGTCTGCCGCTCTAGATCCTTCTAGTTCATTTATTCCTTTTCCCCAGCAGGAGAAAACTGAGTTGGTTAGATCTCAAGATATGTGGCCTCCCTCAAGGACAGTTTCTTAGTGGACTGTGACATTCAACTATGTAGAGTACAGACTATGTTGCTATAACTGAGAGACTAAAATATAGTAGCTTTAATTTGATGGAAGTTTCTTTTCTTCTTCATCTGGTTAAGGCAATCCTTTGTCTATGTTCTGGTGTTTTTTGGTTTTCTTTTCTGTGTTTTTGAGAAAACATACATTGAATGTCTACTCTGTTCCAGGTAAGATGCTGGGGACTTCTCATATCAAAATTAATAAGACAAGATTTTTCCCTCAGGAAGCTCCAAATCACATTTGAGTGGGTGTACTTGTATGAGTGTGTGTGTGTGTGTGTGTGTGTGTGTGTGCACGCATGTGGCACATATAAAAAAAGGTAGGTGGCACATATAAATAAGTAACTTGTCTTTAGTGATAACAATACTGTATTGTTTACCTGAATTTTTTTAAGAGAACAGATTGTAAGTGTCCTTATCACAAACACAATGGTAACAATGAGTGGTGATGCATCTGCCAATTTGTGATAATTAGCACACAATGTATATGTATATATATAAAATTACATATACATATGTATGACTTTTATTTGCCAATTGGATACATATGACTTTTATTTATCAATTAAATATTTTAAAATATAAAAGAATAAAGGTGAGCCGGGCGCGGTGGCGCTAGCCTATAATCCCAGCACTTAGGGAGGCTGAGACAGGAGAATCGTGAGTTCAAAGCCAGCTTCAGCAACGACAAGGCACTAAGCAATGCAGTGAGACTCTCTCTATGTAAAACACAAAATAGGGCTAGAGATGTGGCTCAATGGTCAAGTGTCCCTGAGTTCAATCTCCAGTACCAAAAAAAAAAAAAAAAAAAGAATAAAGTTGTAGTAGAGATAGAAAGAAGGGAATGATCATCAAGTAAGGAATGAAAGATAAATCTTTGTTATTTTTATTTATTATACATGTAATCAGTATATAACCTGTACCTGAGCAGTATCTCTATTTTCACTTTTTGTGAAGCAGATATCTTGGAAGCAGATATCAAAACTTCTTCGTAATCACCTAAAAAATTCTCTATGACCAAGTTAATAATGAGCCATGTTCACTATTACAGTTTAGATATGAAGTATCCCCCAAAAGCTCACGTGTGAGGCAATGACAAGGAGATTCAGGGATGAAATGATTGAGTTATGAGAACCTTAACTCAGTGAATTAGTCTATTGGTTGGGATTAACTGGGTGGTAACTGTAGGCAGGTAGAGTGTGACTGGAGGAGGTGGATCACTGCCCCCAGTGTCTTTGGAGTATATATTTTGTCCATGGTGAGGGAGGTCTTTCTCTCTGCTTCTTGGTGCTATGCTCCCAGCTGCTTTCCTCCATCACACTTCCACCACGATGTTCTGCCTCTCCAGCCCAGAGCAATGGAGTTGGCCTTCTATGGATTGAGACCTCTGAAACCTGAACCCCAAAATAAACTTTTCCTCTAATTGTTCTTGTCAGGTCTTTTGGTCACAGCGGCAAAAAAGTCGACTAAAACATTTACTTTATTAAATGTTTCATAAGGAATGAGGGTAATTGTCATTGCACAGTTCAATGTTATTTAAGTTCAAATTATTTAACTCCAATATTACTTCACTCCAAAAAGTTCATTTAGGCCTTCCTCTTTTCCATTCTGTCTAGCCCTGAAGTGAAGTAGGGTGTATCTCTGCTCTTCTCTAGGCATCATCTAGGTTTTCTGCTCTAGTTTTCCTTAAAATGGGAGCTACAGTCTACCTGCTCCCCATCTCTATCTGCCTTTCTTCTGCTGAGCAACTTAATTCTACTCTTCAACTACAAACCTTTTCACCTATATTCAAAGTTCAGTAGTGTCTTTTAAATGAGAAAAATCCATTCTTACATGTTGTTATTGAAATGGTTAATTTAAGAAATTTGTTGCTACCCCCAGAATTTCTTAGAACATTGCTTGTATTATTTAAATGAGTAAGCAAGATACAAAAACGTAGGCTTGAAGGAGTAGGGTTGACTGATGTGATACTTCTTTTTAAAGATCTTGTTACTTAGGGTTTTCTGTAATTGCATGTATCAGTGACTGAGTGATGTAGGTCTCCAAAGGGGCTCTTGAAATTGTTTCTTCCCCACTTCCCTGGTGTGGTGCAATATTTCTGTTTAACTTTTTAATTTTCCTGGAGAAATTCAATTTTGTGTATAATTTGGGAGTAAAGGATGGGCATGAACAGGTTGGAAAAAATAGCAGAAGTAATGCTGGGACATTGGGGTGGTGGTAGAGGTGGGAACAGAATCCAAGATCTTTTGAATCCATACCATACTTCTTACTCCTGAGTTAATGTAGCCAAATATTAACTCCTTTATCGTTCAGAAGGGTAGGATAAGTATGCGTTTTGAGCTATCTCTTGAGAGGTTAAGCTCCTATAACACATCTGACCTAGCTAGGGTCACCTCTAAGGCATCATCCTGTCTGGGATACTGAGAGAGGATTGTCAGACCAAAGGGTATGATAGATGGTGAGGGAAACTTTGAGCAGGAGCTGTTGGGTCCTAAAGAGGGACCCTGTGTGTGTGTATGTGTGTGTGTGTGCACTCATGTACATGTAAGTGTTAAGTGAGAAACTGAGCTGGAGTCTGCAAAGGAGAAGGAAAGATGAAGAAGCGGTAGATACTAAATATTTTCTGGGTGTGGGGACTAGAGGATGAAAAGAAAGACTGGCCTCTCCCTTTTTAGATTCTATCACTTAATTCATTTTATATTGTGGAGTATTAGCAAACCTAATTCAAGATTTCTTAAACAGTACGGTTTTCATTACTACGTAGTTAAGAGGACAGCCTTGGAATAAGACTGGGTTTGGACTCTTGTGATCATGAGTAAGTTACTTAATTTTGGTGTCTCAGTTTCTTCATTGCAATTAAGTAAATTTCACTTAAATTAAGTTAAACTAATCTGATTAATAAATGTAAAGCACAAAGAAAAGTGCTTGGCTTTTGGTAAGCTTTCAGTAAATGTTAACTATTATTTGTTATTATCTTTAGGAAAACTAACTTCCCAATCCTATGAAGTCGGTTTTCAGAAGCCCATGAGGCAAAGGGTAGTAATAAGATTCTTTACTTTGCTATAGTTTGATACACATGGCATTTTAAATCACTATATTCACAGTGTTAACTATGCCACTTTCACCAGAAAATTATGTGTGTGCATTTGAATTACAGGGCTTTAATCTGAAGCTCTGAACTATCTGCATGTGTAGTCACTTTAATCATACAACAAACTTGCAAAAATATTTAAGTATAAATTATGGTGTTGACTAAACACAGCAAAACTGCAGTTACCAAAGCTTGCACCCAGATTTTGTACAGGGTGAATAATTTGAAAGGGTATAGAGAGTGCTTATGAGGACCAGGCAACTGCTAATTAGATCTTCTACACTTCTGAAGTGTTCTCCGTGCTGGAACTCCCTGAACACAGAGGACGTTAGTCTTGTGGATGTTGGGAGTAACCTGTAGTTTGTCAGCATCAGGGTGGAGATAGGCACTATGAGACTTTTCTCAGGCTGCTGGTTAATGTACAGTAGTTTTAATCCCTTAAACCAATAAATGGAGGAGAGAAAAAGCCCAGATAGAAACCAGAGGAAAATAAAGACCCAGTAAATCAAAGGAAGAATAATATTCATAAAACACTTTCTTTAGGCCACATACTTTCTAGGAACTTTTAAATTTCAAATATTGTCTTTCTATCAGTTCTGTGGGACATGTTACTATCCCATCATAACAGGTGTCACAGGGTATCTGTATCACAGATACTTCTTTCCTTGTTTCTTTACTTGCTTGTAGAAATCCAATTTTTCTGAGTGTTGACCTCTCAAATATGACTTCAGTCCCTTACCTGTCACCATCACTCAGCAAGAGGGAAATCTTGAGAGGTCATTGTCTTGCAATTACTCTCTATGGGGATTGTCTGGACAGAAACAAGAGGAAACTAATCAATGAAAGGTGTCAAGAAGGCTTCTGGGAAGCTTCTGAGAAAATTTCTTTATTCCTAAAAAAAGAACTCAGAAAAAGACAGGGCTTCTGGGGCTGTGCATGGTTGTATCTGTACAGGAAGGCTACGTGTGGGAGCCATCTTGGAAGTGTAGGATGAGCATTTTGAGGACAAAGCAGAGGCAGAGACGGCCATATCTTTGGACATTTGTGTGTGGTTGTCAGCATTCCTATTGTTTAATCCTTTGGGTGGGTGTACTATTGCTTATAGAATAGGCACCTTGATTGATAAGCCATTTTACAGACTATGAGAAGGCTGGAGTACAGAAAGGTTAAGAAACCTGCCTACATTTGTGTGCATAGTAAGGGGTAGAGAGAACAGGTTCCGCCACCTGGTTTAAAAACAATGTGTCTCTTCCAAAGAACACACACACACACACTCCAAGACAACAATTTCTGTCTTTGAGCTGGCAATTTAGTCCATTTACACTGAGTGTAAGTACTGATACATTGGATTTATTACTCTATTGCATTGGTTATTATTTCAAATCATTCCACTATTTCTATATTTCTTTTTAATCCTTTTTACTTAAGAAATAGACATCTGTATCTTCCCCCAACAAGATGAGAAAGCTACATAGTTTTATGCTCTTAAAACTCTATTTCTACTGAGTGTGTTGGGGGCATGCCTGTAATCCCAGGAGCTCAGGAGTCTGACATAGGGGGATTGCAAATTCAAAGCTAGCCTCAGCCAATTAGCTAGGCCCTAAGCAACTTAGGGAGACTATTTCAAAAGAAAAAAGAAAAAAAAGAAAGAGGAGGAGGAGGAGGAGAAAAGAGAGCTGTACTGGTCAGGGACATAATATATACCCCAAGGGTATACCCGCTAAAGACCCAACTCCTCTAGCTATACCCTACCTGCCTACAGTTACCCCATTACCACCTAGTTAATCTCTTTCAGGGGATTAATGCAATGATTAGGTTAAGGTTCTTATTATCTAATCATTGCACCTCTAAACTTCCTTGCATTGTCTCACACATGAACTTTTGGTGGACACTTAATAAACAACCATATCACCCAAGCAGAATCTGAGATTTTTTTCTTTTTAAAGTACTTTACTTCAGAACATTTCTTCAATGTGAGTCTTAGTGTATCCATCCTTTGAGACTTTGAATGGTTTGAGTGTTCTTATCTTGTCCCCATATCTGAATAACAGGAAATTCTAGGGTCTTTTCCTTCAATATTTTGAAAATTGCTTTCTCATTCTATCCTTTACATGTCTTAATTGGTTTTTCAGGTTTTTTTCTCTTTTATCTTCAGATTGAATTTAGACAATTTCTCCAGTTCTGGTTTCCAATCCATTAATTCTTTCTGTAGCTGTGTGTAATGTGCTGTTGAATCCACTTACTGAGTTTATTTCAATTACTAAAACTTCCATCCATAGAGGTTCTGTTTTGTTCTTTTTAAAATCTGCTTGCTGTTTCATCATATCTCGCAAACTCTTCTATTTACTGAAATATATTAAATGCACTTATTTGATATTGTGATTCTCATGATTCCCATATCCGAAGTCACTGAGGATCTGATTATACTGTCTGTGGTTTCTTTTGGCTCTTGTTCATAGTTCTTGTTTTGTGAGGTTTTTTATTTGTTTATTTCTGTCTTGTTTTGTTTTTAACTGGAAGCTGCCCATTTTTATAGGATAAAGTTCTCTGAGGCTCTTCCAATGTGAAATCACCCTTGTTTCTATCACATAATTGAGGGCACTAAAAATCTGGTCTCCTGTAAACTAAATTCTTACTTTGAGGTTCTTGAGAAAATTTAGTTGGGAAAATTTGTGCTCAATTTTACATGACTGACTTATTTGGATGATTTCCGAAGGGATTTTTTTTTCCTTTCTTCCCTTCTACTTGGCATTACTGTTCCAAGGCAATTTCTCTTTCAGTGCTTTGGAATGGGGTTCGTTGTTTATATTTCATCCTTATACTGAGGGTGCATGCCTTTGGGATCTTAGCTCTGTCAGCAAGGTCTTCCATTATCTCATCTACCTTGGGAAGGCTCTAGTACTTGTGTTTTTTCCCTCAGCCTCCTTTGGGCTTTAATAAATCCTCAGGTGGAGCTCATTTCTCTAAGTTCCGTAGGGCTTTCATGGTTAACACTTATTTGGTAAATGTCACCAGGGTGAGCTATCCTTAACTTTCTGGGATCCTACCTTCACTTCCTTTCATTCTGGTTTACATTCTGGCTAGGTCACGAATGCACTTGAGATGTTTCTATTTTTTCCCCCAAAGTTTTTATTTGAGTGGGAACAGTGAAAGTCTGAGAAAGATGTTTCAGTTTCTGTTGGTGGTGGTGTTTCACAGAGTGGATTCACAGACCTCAATAAATTGAGATGAATTTCCTCCCTACACTTGAATTTAAGCTGTGCTGTGCCTGAATATTGTCAATTACTCTTAGAGCATGTATAGTCTTTTGGTTCCAGCATTTGCCTATCCAGGGATCTGATTTTTGCATCAAATTGAACTGAAGGAAAATAAAATTAGCAATGTTGACTTTGGTGTAGAGTGCCTGAACCATTTTATTGGTGCTCTACACACAGTGATGTTTAGAACAGGAAACTCAGACTTTAGATGGTCTATTGTGAAAGTCTTTCCGCAAAGGAGTGAGGTGATGTATTTCTGGGATTGGGGCAAGATTTTAACTAAAGGGGATGGTTGTTCATGCTCATTCCTTCTGGAATAGAAAAGATGAGTGACTGGGAAGGGAAGGTTCCACCCCTACTCCATCAGTGTCAAGGAGGAGGAGGAGTACTGGGAAGTATTGAGCTGTATTCAGATAAAAGGAACAGTGATAGATCCTTAATGCTCACCTTTTTTCTTTGCTTTTTTAAAAAATCTGGTTAACAATAACCATGATTATTTTGTACTTTGCTTAATGCTCAGTTAATATAACTTACATATTTAAACAAAAACTTTAAAATATATTCTAATTGTTTGAGGTTAACCTAGGGTGCTTTAATGTTGAGCAACATCTTCATCCCTATTTATATTTTATTTTGAGACAGGATCTCACTAAGTTGCTTAGGGGCTTGCTAACTTATCCAGGCTGGACTCAAACTTGTGATCCTCCTGTCTCTGCCTCCTGAGTTGTTGGAATTATACGCAGACATCATCTAAAAACATACTACAGGGGCTAGGGTTGTGGCTTAGTGGCAGAGCACTTGCCTAGCATGTGTAAGGCACTGGGTTCGATTCTCAGCACCACATATAAATGAAATAAAGGTCCATTGACAACTAAAAAATATTTTTTAAAAAGTCAGTTTAAAATAATACTACAATTTTAAAAACATTTTATTCAGTTTCTTATAACTTATGGAAACCTTTAGTAGTTTCATCTACTGGGAGATAGGACATGATTCTGCAGTTTCTTCTCTTTGAGACCTTGGATAATTTATCCTCTTGAGACACAGGGATGAATGTTCTTTGCACGTGCTTATTGTTTGTAATATCCATGTTAATTAACTGTTGGCCTGCCCCCTTTCTATCTAGTAGTGAAGAAACTTGACCATGAGAAATGTAGACAAAAAAGAGTGTGAAGGTTCAAACTTAATTTACACTTGTACAAAAAGTGCATCTATCAATTGATTAATTGATGGCTTATGATATGCCTATTATTGTAGTTTGGGTATAAAATGTCTGCCAAAAGCTTATGTGTTGAGGCTTGTTCCCCAAATGCAGCAATGTTTAAAGGTGGGGTTTTTGGAGAGTGATAGGATCATAAGGGCTCTGACCTCATCAATGGTTTAATCCATTGAAGGATTCAAAGCTTAATGGATTATTGGAAGGTGGTGGAAACTGTAGGGACAGAACCTAGTTGGAAGGTGTGGGTCCTTGGGGGCACCACTGGCTATTGATGGAACGGTCACTGTGCCAGCGCCTGCGCCGGTCCAAAGTGAAACTGAGTCGGCGAGGGAGCCGCGGATAAAAAAACACACAACAACGATTCTGAAGAAAAAGAAGCTCGAAGCTCATAGCTCATTTATTTCAGCACTCTGGGCTTATATATCTTTTCTACCCTCCGAGGGGCGTGGGAGGCGTGGAACTGCAGACCCAGGTGTGGAAATTGCTCAGGCTGCAAAACAAGCTCAGACCACGAGAACACGGGAGTCCAAGGAACGGTCAGCACCTGTGGCTTCTCTCAATCAGGGTACAGCTGGTTCTGGTAAACAGAAAGTAGCCATGCGCGCAAGAATGCTCTCACAATTCCCCCTCTCTTTTCCTAGAGTCTGTCCTAGGTTGCAGGGACCAAAGAACATGGCTTACATGTCATCGGGTCTACGGCGTGGATGTTAGCCGCCGTAGCCCTGTCTCCAGGGAAGGAATGATTTTGGAAATGTACACACTCAGTATAAATGTTAATAGGCTCACAGGTAAACATCTGAAGTGCCAGGGTCAGTGCTTGAAGTTCAATTTTCTGGGCAGACCCTGGATGAAATTATTGGGTGATACTTTTGCCCGAAGAGTACACTGATACAGTACCATTAGATGACCCATCAGTAAAGACTGAACGTGCTCCGGGGATAGGAATGGTCTTCACTATTTTTGGAAAAACAACAGGATGTGACTTAAGAAACTGACAGCCCTCAGATCTTGTAAAAGTCTATTTTCCAGACTTTTTAATGACAAAAATAGGTGTGTTCCAGGGGGATGTTGATGGAACTAAATGTCCTGCTTTTAATTGTTCTTTCACCAGGGACTGAGCAGCCTTAAGTTTTTCCTTAGTTAAGGGCCACTGCTCTACCCACACAGGGTCATCTGTTTTACATTGAATGGGTATAGGGTCTATTTTTGAGGCTGTTGCTGCAGTAGCCCTTATTAAAAATTTCCCAGTCTTGTTCTATCCTTACCAAGTCTTATTATATCATCCTCGGCAGTGAGGGGAGTCATTCTACCCTGTGATCTTTTTTCCTATACCCCATCCCGGCTCATATCCCTGCCTTTCCATCATCCTCAGCACTGTCTTGTCTGAGAACATATCCTTGTTCTGTAATATTTTGTTGGACTGGCTGCATGGTTAGCACAGCCCCTGTGGCAGACAAAATGTCTCTACCCTATAAATTAACAGGTAGATCAGAAAGGACGTAAGTCTGAAAGAGTCTGTTATGCCCTTCAGCATCTTTCCAAGAGATAAACCTGGAGCTTTGTAATGGATTGGAATTATAACCTAAACCTTGCAAAGTAGTTGCAACCCTTTGAGTAGGCCACTTTGGTGGCCACTGATTTTGAAATATGACAAACATCAGCCCCTGTATTACTGGGAACACAACGCCTCCCAGTTGAGGCTCTGGAGGCGCTGTAGGACCGGCAGGCCTCCTAGACTCATGTCCTGGATTAGAGGGAGGTGGTCTTCCCACTGAACAATACTTTGGTTCCTGCTTACACTGTTCTTTTAATTCCCACTCCTGTAATCTCTTGCAATGTCTGGATATCCTGTTCCAATTGCAATTCCTCATCTTCCTCCTCATCCTCTCCTCTTTCCCTTCCTCGCTATCCGTTTCAACTTTAAGGGACTGGGTAGAAATTGCTTCTTGGGTGGATTCAAAGGTCTTAGATAACTCACTGACTTGGTCCTGAATCAAAACCTTTTTACTTAAAAGAGTCCTTAATTAGCCTCCATCCAGAGAAGGTGGTAATGGGAAAAGACTGCAGCCCCTCTGTTTCTAGCCTTTTTTGTAAGTCCGCACGGACCCAATCTGGAACACTGAGACCTCCCGAATGAAGGAACCAGGGACTAGACTGCTCTATAATCTTTAAGAAGGCCCTTATAATATTTTTTTAGCCCTGTACCCTTTTTCTTCAACAGAGTTTCGATCTGATTTTCCAACAATTCCCTACTGTGGGTAGTGCCCATCTTTACCTGCACTATTAACAATTTACCCCCTACTTATGGTTTCCAACAACTCCCTACTGAGGGTAGTGCCCATCTTCTGCGCTATTAACAATTCACCCCCTATTTCCTGGGGCGTCCGTCAGCGTTCCTTCCCTTCTTCCGATCTCGGTAAGACCTCCAGATGCCAGCGCCTGCACCGGACCAAAGTGAAACCGAGTCGGGGAGGGAGCCGCGGATGAAAAAACACACACACAACAACGATTCTGAAGAAAAAGAAGCTTGAAGCTTGAAGCTCATAGCTCATAGCTCATAGCTCATAGCTCATAGCTCATAGCTCATAGCTCATAGCTCATAGCTCATAGCTCATAGCTCATAGCTCAAAGCTCATTTATTTCAGCACTCTGTGCTTATATATCTTTTCTACCCTCCGAGGGGCGTGGGAGGCGTGGAACTGCAGACCCAGGTGTGGAAAATGTTGAGGCTGCTAAACAAGCTCAGACCACAAGAACACGGGAGTTCAAAGAATGGTCAGCACCTGTGGCTTCTCTCAATCAGGGTACAGCTGGTTCTGGTAAACAGAAAGTAGCCATGCACGCAAGAATGCTCTCACATCACTGTCTACATTGAAGCCAGAATTTATCAAGTAGATAGGAACATATCTGCTCCTCACTGTCCCCCTGGGTGTGAGAAACTCTCAAAGGAAAGTGGATTTGGTGGAGGAGGGAAGGCTAGAGGTCACCTGGTCTTCTGTGCCACTGACACAAGATTCTCTCACAGAGATCGCCTTATACAAGATTTGGGTTTTTATTAAGGGAAGGGACATTTTCACATAGTACCTGCACATCTCTCTCAGGAACTTAGTGGGGCAGGTTTTCCTGGTAGGACTTTCTCCACTGTCAAATCTTCCACAGGGCTGACATCACCAGGCAATTGCAATTCCCTTTCCTACTGAGCTTAGACTCTCTGCCTCCAGATGCCTTCTCAGAGCAGGTCTCCAGGCAGCAGATCACACTAATTGCATAGGGCTGGCACAGCAGCTTGAGTGTTGGCCACTCTCTTCACAGCCTTTCCCTAACTTCCCTCCAGAGGGAGGATACTAGTGCCCTGCTGGCTCCCTGAGTTGCCATCTACCCTAAGGTCTGCTGCTTGTTAAGCATTATGGTGTTTTCCTTCTAGATAATATGTTTCTATTTAATATGCAGAGATGGTTTCAATGTGGATGATTGACCTTAGTGTTAGAAGTTTTAATAAGTCAAAGTGAACATGAAGGCAGCATGAGATGACAGAGACACAAGTTTTGGCATGACAGACACCCAATAAATGTCTGTTCCACTTCTTGGGTTGAATGCCTCCTGATTCCCTAGAACTGTGTTTAAGTACCCAAGGAACTTGAAGATGTGGGCCTTTTCTCTGAGAAGGCTTTACTAATTCTAATGATGCAGAACAATCTTCTGATTTTCTGCAGATACTGCGAGGTCATAGGCAGCAGTCTGGCTAATACAATTGATTTAAAATTTAGAAAAGTATAGCTTTCCTCCGCTGTGCAGACTGTGCCGTCTCAAAGCAGCAGCAGAGTGTTTTGAGCTCTTCTGAGTATTGGAAGGCAGACTGAATACTTTACTTGCTGCTCAGCAACGTGAAGATGGAAAACACATCATTTGATTAATTAAAAGCAAAAGGTTGGAACTACTTACCTTTCCATTCTTTAATTAACAAAGCCCACAGGCCACATGAGGAAGTAATAACACTCATTATGTTGTGATGAAGGACTGTGATGATGAGTTAAGTCAGATGGGACGCCGGGCACGACTCCTTTCAAGACTTCCCCAAAAGATGTGCCCGAGTGTAGACAGATCCTTACTTGTTGAAGAACTCTATCTCCCCAGCCCTGGCACATGCTCCTTTAGAGAGTGTATTTCCTTTTGCAAGGGAAAGAAGAACCCTTGAAACAAAGGGTTATATTTTAATTAAGCCTCAGCATCCTCTCTGGAATTTCCTTTATTGAAAGAACACCTCCTTTGATTTCTATCTGTTGGTGTTAATGTTTGGAACATAAAAAGATTGATCCCTTGCAGGCAGAACTGTCTCCTCTGAATGATCAAAAGGTAAGTCAGCTGACTTACAAACCAACAAATTATTTCTTTATTGTCCCTCAGATCTCTCAGGAAGCATCTTTTGAAAGATACTTTTCATTCCTCAGACTTTGCTCGCTATCCTTCAGGCCTGAGGGTGGTCTCAGTGAATTTGAGGAAGTGATAGACACCCATAAAGGTGTGGGTGGAAGCCCACTCTACCCTCCACCACTTCTTCCTTCAGGGTCCTTTTCTCTGGTGCCCAGAGTCTGAGGGTTCCTCTGCCTGTCACCAAGGCACCACTGAAATTTGATAGTCAAATAGCTTCCCACTCGTGGGGAAAGTGAGCTTTCAAAATGGATTTGCTGCTTATTCAAATGCAGTAGTATCAGTTAACACACTTCCCCCACATGATGTGAAGAAAGATGAAATAGCAGGCTCACTTGCTGTCCTTAAGTCCTCTTTGACAGGAATAGGAAATGACTCCAGAGCATTAGTATGGTACATTGGATGTCGAGATTTTGCTCTCATTTCCCATTCTTTTGGGAAATCAAATCCAGCACCTCCATTATCTTCAAGAATCAGAGATGGGGATGGATTTTTTTTCCCCTAGAAAGAAAATAAAACCTGGGTAAAAGACTCTTTTTAATGCTTTCATGGGAAACCTTGAATTGAGCAGAAGTTGAGTTTTCAAGAAATCCAAAATGTTTTAATTGTCCTCTGATGGACTACCCATAGAAAGTCCTGGTTTCTTTACATGAAGATTTTCCTTCATCAAGTTTGATTGTTTAATAGAGGTTATCTCTTTTTAAGTGAAATGAATGCTAAAAAACTTACTTAGATTCCACCCTTGCTTTTTAAGAATGGAGTGATTGAGTCTTTGCAGGAAATTTAGAAGATTTTTGTGGCTAGCTTTGCATGCCACGTTTCAGCATGTCGTAAGTTTTATAGCTCTTGAAATATGACATTAGCAGTAGCGACGCTGACCCTTCTATGATTATAGTGGTACAAACAGAAATGCTATAATCTCTGTCATTGAAAAATCTCATGCTGCTAAAGCCTTGAACGTGATCTGAATTATATGATGTTTTAAAACTAGCTGAAGGAAGCTATTCCAAATTCCATGGTGTCAGTGCCTATTTTCACCAAGTTGGTTTAGCTGCAGATATGGAAGCCCTCCAAATATACTTTCTGCTTCTTTTAGACTATGAGGTACTTGGTAGGCTGTAAGGAGCCCTATCTCAAGCAATAGGCAGGTGGGATAGGGAACTTGAAGTCCATCCTTAAATTTAAAAGTGGTTGTGTTTAATTTGAACTGGGGGTTGACACACCTCCATACAAGCCACCACTAACTCTTGTCTGGTTTATTGATATGGCCTCCTATCTGGTCTTCCCAAATGTACTCTGATGCTTCTGTAGTCCATTTCACACAGCATGCAGAGTGATCTTTCTAAAATGGCAATCTGAGTATGTTTACTAGCTGTGTTAGTGTAGGTCCTCTGAGAAGCACATGCTGTGATAGGATTAGATATGCAATGGATTTATTGCATGGGAAACAGAGGGAGCTGAAGGTGATGGGGAGGATTTTCTGCTGAGATGCTGGTCTGACTCTGGTGAAAGACAGAAGGAAGGAACACAGGTTGTGTGGGAAGGATCTCACACTGCAGTGCAGTTCTCGAAAAGTTCTGTGTTCCAACTTCTAGTTTCATCTCGGATTTCCCCCTGACCTTCTGAGTTCCAATTACACTGGTGGCCCTTCAACTCTTGGAACTCTCCAAACTGCTTCCAAGCGCAGGGTATTTCCATATCTTCTTTTATTTGATTGAAACACGTTTCTCTCCAGTTCTCCAAAAGGAGAACTTTCATTCTCCACTGTTGCTTCTTCCACTTTGGCTGCATATTAGAATTACAAGGTAGATTAAAAAAAATCCTGGTATCTAGACCACACCCCAAATAAATTAGATACTCTGGGGTGGTATTCAGGTTTTAGAATTTTTTTCTTCTTTTTGGTGCCAAGGCTTGAACTGAGGGGCACCTGACCACTGAGCCACATCCCCAGCCCTATTTTGTGTTTTATGTAGAGACAGGGTCTCACTGAGTTGCTTAGCGCCTCGCCATTGCTGAGGCTGGCTTTGAACTTGCGATTCTCCTGTCTCAGCCTCCCAAAGTGCTGGGATTACAAGGTGTTAGAATTTTTTAAAGCTCAAAAAGGAATCTTTCAAAACAAAGTAGTATATTTATAATGTCTCCTTCAGTGGGGACTGGTGCAGAACTGACACGTGGCACTGTGGATTGTCACTCATCTAACCACTAGATGAAATACCATGAGCGGTGGAGCTGCTGGCGGTTGAGCCTGTTGCTGCAGGGCCTTCCTCATAAACATTTCTCTGCAACCTATCCTACTGCCCAGGCACAACCGGGCTGTGGACCTGACAATATCAAACTCTAATATAGTTAAGCTTTTGCCAGCACTGTCCGATAGAACATTACTGAACGCTTGAAAAGTGGCTCTTGGAATGCAGGAAATGAATATAACCTTTATTTCATTTTAACTAAATTGAAACAGCCACTATATTGCTCAGTATAAATCTAGGCAAAGGCTGGGAGCAGTGGCGCACGCCTGTAATCCCAGCACTTTGGGAGGCTGGGACAGGAGAATCGTGAGTTCAAAGCCAGCCTTAGCAAAGGTGAGGCACTAAGCAACTCAGTGAGACCCTGTCTCTACATAAAACACAAAATAGGGCTGGGGATGTGGCTCAGTGGTTGAGTGCCCCTGAGTTCAATCCCTGGTACCAAAAAAATAAAAAATAAAAATTAAAATCAATCAATCAATCAATCTAGGCAAAGTATTTTCATGCCTTTTTAAAAAAATTACTACTGCCGTATGTAGCATTTAAAATTAGTACATTACTTAGATTCTGTGTGTCTCTTGTTCATTGATGGGTTGTTGATGCTTAGAGGAAAGTTTGTACTCAACAAGTATTTGTTTAATAATTGACTAAATACTTCAATCTTATCTTGATTCTCAAATTTAGATTCTCTTTCACACAAACCCTTCTCATGCCAAGGAAATATGTAAGCATTTTCTTCTGTGGAGCCAGCCTTCCAGAGCAATGGAATGAGCACTCCTTGCAGGCTGGGGCTTGGTCTCTTCTGTTCAAGCTCTATCCTCAGGAGCTACAACAGAAACTGTCTTGTAGAAGGTGACCAATGAATATTTACTGAATAAGTGAATGAATGGTCATCCTATGTCTTACATGGAAAAAAAAATTTGGTCAGTAACACTGGCCAGCATATGTTGGTTGTTATTACTTCCAGGCACTGTTCTATGCTCTTTATCAGTAGTCTCTCATTTAATCATCTCATTTAATCATCTCACCTGTAAGGTGAGAAAACTGAGGCACAAAGCAGTTCAGTAGCTTGCCCAATTCATGACAGCTGGTAAGAAGCAGTGTCAAGCTTTGATCCAGAAAAATCCAACTTTCAAGCCCAGATTGAATTGTCTCATAATGATGAGTGTCAATCATTACATCATGTGGCACATGGAAAGTACTCAAAAATATTTCCTTCCCTTTTCCCCTTTTGCTACTTCATCTCTTCTTTCCTCCTGTTCATCTTCCCAGTCTCCCCGTAGGGCCTCACTCTACATCATGTCAGTGTTGGTTGTTCCATGGTGTTAGCCCACTTCTGATGCTTCTGCTGGGAACATTCGTAAGTGCTGATTCTCTTCCTCCCAGCCCTCTGTCTGTATCACCAGCTATGTAAAGAGGCTGTGGAAGGGTCCTATAAAAGGAGATGCATGTCAGAGTCCTCAGTTTAGACCAGACGGAACCAAGGATTTCCTTCCCATATTCTATGAGTTGAAATGAAATTTACTAATCTCTCAATGATTCATTGAGATCCTCTAATTTTTAAGCATTTTCCAAGACTCTTAGAGGGACTTCCACAACTAGAGAGCCAGATATAGAACTTGACAGATCTAAATTTGGGAAGAGAGAAGAGTAGAAGTCGAGTGGTGGAGACAGCGTAGAAAAAAAAGTTTAAATAGGTCACAAAATTTTGGTCCAGGAAATTTACGAATCTTAAACAAGTTATGTAAATCAAAAGAAAGGAAACATTGTTTCAGCACATAATGGACTGATTGAGAGCAAAAGCCAAACCAACTGTCAAAGCATTTTATGAAACTTCACTGAAGCCCCTTTAAAGGGAAAGTGCTGTTTCCTTGTTCTCCAGGTAACAAAACTCTGCCAAAGAGCAGTCACTCTGTCCAAAGTCCTGAGTCCAGTCAGCTTCCTGCCACTGAACAACCACTGGATTTCACACCCTGTTGACATGGAATCCAGAAAGAAGAGGCCATAAAATTCCACATTTTCCAGTGTAAGGGCAGTATTTTGAATCCTTAGCAATGCAATCATTGCCTTTGGTTATCTGTTAATTCCTTTGGCTAAGCATTAAGCCTGGAAAGTCATCAAGTACAAAAGAGAAGAGACTGGAGTAAGACATAAAAATAAATAGTACAGGAGAAATTGGACAGGCACAAGGTGAAGCTCTCCAGAGCTCAGGATGCTGCTTCTATGTAGTAGCCAACTCTGGCCTGTAAAATCCAGTAATCCATTGTAAGAGACTTGGAGGAAATGCCAGACCAAGGATTCATCCGTGCCATGTGCATATTGCCACGCAACAGTCAATGTACGGGAACTGTATGAGGCTGCTTTCTGGCTAGAGTGGTTTAGGACAAGAACTCCTTTTGTTTGAGTTGGAATATGCAAAGAGAAAAAGATCACCACCTGACTTGGCAGTAATGGCTCAGAGGGGCTGTGAAGTCGGTGGACTTGGTACCTGGGACTTACCCTCAAGATAAAGTACTCTATAATCTGAGCAACGGAACCAAGGAGACACATTTCTAGGCTTTTTCAGAGTTGCCAGAGATCATGGGAGAAAGGTAACCTGAGAGAGTGGTAGAGCCATCCAAGAGTTGTTAAAGGAGACACCAAGTTCAGCGTGAAAGAAAATAAATATTAGGAACGACAACTAACTAAGGGGAAAATGAGATCCAGAATCCATGGGCCACTCATCGAATTGAAACTGGTTTGCTCTCTTGAATCTAATGAATAGAGAGTGATCTAAGAAACCAGACCATATTGTGATTCTAGATCTACTGTTGGTAGGAATTATTACATAGAATTTAAGTTCAAGAACAGATCCCAATAAGAACGGAAGAATGATAAACTTTCTTAGGGCAAAACTTAGCCCTCCTCTCATCTCTCTCCAGAACTCCACTTCCCCTGAGGACCTCTTTCCTGCAGAAAGAGCCTCCACTACAGCTTCCCTTCAGGTCCTTTCAGGCTTGGCCAAATTGGAGGAATGGAGTGGAGGTTTTCTTGTGTCCACCTTCCTTTCCTCTGCCTAAGTACATCTCCATAAAGTTAGCTGGCATCATGCAAAGGGCCAGGAAAGCAAGCACACCCATAGCTCTGGCGGTCAAAGATTCCCTGAACACCTGTCCACTCTTTCCCATATCCACCCTGCTCTGTGCCCTGGGAAGGTGTCGTCTGTGGGCTCTGTCAACTGAGCTTTCTTGCTCTGACTTCTAGTTGAGTTCGTGTCAGAAGCACTGTCTAGATGATGGGTATGGGAAAAACAAGGGTTTGAGGTATGTACATTCCTAATTTCTCTGTTGAAAGATATCAAAGCAGATATGGTCAGCCCAGTGTGGTCAGCACAATGCCCCCAAGCAGAGAAAATCCTGAATCTCACAAAGGGTTTTGGAAAAGCAAGAAACTCGGGATTGGCAGACTTTCAGGGGCTCATTGTAGGTTGGTAAGACAGTGGAAAAGGTGACTCTCAGAGGTATGCTGGTTGGAGTGATTTCTGCCCGTCTTTGAAAATGAAGGCCTGATGGCAGTTGGCTTGCAAAAAACATGTTCACTGATGTGCTCATGTAATCACTTGGGTGATCACTTGCTCAGGTTCTGATGTCCATTTTTGTGTCAGGACTATAACAATTAGTCTTTTTCTAAGTTTGTGGGGACTTTTTAATTCTCATCTTTCTGTCCTTCTCTGTTTTGCTTCTCCAAGCCTCTGTGATAATAGCTTCCTCCAGTGGCTGGGCTAGGGTGCTTTGTTACATCTTGGTCATTGAACTATGTGCTCTCTTCACTCTATTTTTTGGAGAGATCTTGATACACATTTTGTCTTCCTCTTCTGCTAGAATGTAAGCTAACTCTAGAATTCTTATAAGTTGGTACCTCTTACTCGTCCTCTATCTCCTCATTTCTCCTTAATATTTATTTTTCCTTTTGTTGGTGTTTGTGTAAATTTCTCAGTACTCAATTTATATTTATCTTTTAAACTTTATCCATCCTGGAATTATGACATCTATTGGTGGTCTTATTTAAATGACTATGTTTTTATTTCATGTCTAATTGTTCTTTTTCTTGTTCATTTGTTCTGATTTCATTTCTGGCCCCTTAAGAATAGCATAGGTCATTGTACATTTTAATGAATCTTTGAAGTTTGTGGGATATGGTGTTGGTCATTTACAAATGATGGCATTTTACCCTCTAACTTAGTTGCAATGACTTACAATGTAAATTGTCCTTTTCCCTTTCTTCCTTCATTTCTCCCTCATTTCCTTCCTTCCTTCCCTTCTTCATTTCTTTTTCTTCCTTTCCCAAACATCCACAGAACACTTTATTGAATAATCTTGCATTATCACTACTGTTAATGCTTTGTACTGCTAAGATATAGTCATAATGGACAGTACCAAAAGTAGGCTCTGAAATTGGAGCATCCTCATCCTCATTCAATATTATCTCTTTTTAGGTTGAGACAAGTGTGGAACTGTACTGGATTTCCTACCTGCTGTTGTCAGATAGTACTTTACATTCATACCTGATTCGCTCAGGTCATGGCAAAAAATATTGTTAATCTAAAAAATCAATCCTATGACTTAGACCATGAAATAGTTAAATAAGTGATTTTTTTCCCTCTGGTATCGGAAAAAGCATATTGGATATGGAATCAAGCCAACTGATTTGAGAAATAATTCCATAATGGATATGTGCTCTTGGGAAAGTCACTTGACTTCTTTGAAACTTGTATCTCTCTTCTTTAAATTGGGGTCATGTGACTTTAGAGATACTAGAACTGAAGCATTTAAGAACGAATGTACCCTTTTCCAATCTTTTACTAGGGGACTATTGATATTCCAGATGGTGGAGCCTCCACTAACCCTTGTCCCTGAGTAAAGGTGTTCCAATGGCCACAAAGAAGAAACCTATTAGTGGCATTAGCAAGAAGTTATCCTTTTAAATTGAATCATTGAATTTGGGGGTTTACTTGTTACTGTGACATAACTTAGCACATACTAAATAGTAGAGAGGGAAAAATAAGGAAGGAAATGTAAGATTTAGGGAGGATTATTTCAGACACTTGAATCTACTTATAAGCAAAGAGAGGAAGATAAATCGAATGTATAGGAGAGAGGGTGGGAGATCACTGAAGGATCAAGATCCAGATGCAGGAAGAGAGAGACTTTACCTCTGAGACTGAAAAGATGCAACGATGAGTGGATGAAGATGCTTTAGATTTTGGGGGGAAATGTTGAGGGGATTCACCCCTGATCATTCATTTTCCTTGGTTAATGTTATATATGTCTATTTGCTAAGTAGGAGGAAGATAGTTGAATCAAAAGCACTTGAGCAAGGAGGCTTGGTGAAGGCTGCATCTTTGTTCCTCTACATTATCAGCATCCAGCACAGTGCCTGACATACTAGAAAGGCTCAAGAAATTCTTGCCAAACACATGACTGCCAGTCATTGTTATTTGGCCCATAGTTTTGGCATTAACTGACTGGGATTTTCCCCTTTCCCTTAAAATATCAGCTTGCCCTAGACCTACCCTTACTTGTTCCCTATAAAAGTTGTTATTAAAAGAAACAAAAACAAAATCCAATTCCCTCTTGGAACACTAAATTCCAACACACCCAGGAAGCAAATGCACAAATATAATAAGACTTTGATTAGTTGGGTTTCTCCTGTTGGATCTCAAAGTCTTTCATCGGTAGTGGCAACTTTCCAAAAGGAAATTTTTAAACTGAAAGCTTTCATCATGTTAAGTGCTTATCACTGGCAGGTAGCATAGGAGTGTCTCTGCAGTGTGACTTGCAGTTAACACTCGAAAGAGACATGTGAATTGCAGGAGTGCATTGTGAGGCAGTTAAGCTCTGGAGGAATGAGTAATATAGCTCCCTTTTAAATAAAGTGCATACATTTTTGAAAGAAATGATTTTAAAAGAATCACTGAAATAATGTTTGCCTATTGTAACCAGTAAACCATGAAAAATATATAAAGAATAAGTTAAAATTTCTACTTTCCCCATCCCCATCCAGTGGAGATGATGTTGATAGCTTGATGTAATTCTTTTAATGTTTTTTTTCAATGTTTGTAGAAATATCTGGTGTCCTATGAGGAGTTTTGGTTATTCTCTTTCATTTTACTAATACTATAGGTGTTACTCTGCAACATGCATGTAATTGTATGATGTATCATGGATATTTCCCCTAGATTGATTTCTATAGATCTTATTGTACATACCAAAGTATTAAACTATTCCTGTATTTATGACTATTCTGAGTTATTCATTTTTTTGTTGCTTTAAAAAACATTGCAATAGATATGCCTTTTCACATTCTTTTGTTTATTTATTTATTTTTCATAGAATCCATCAACATCCTCTTTTGGAGGCTCTAATGAGGAAGCCCATTCTAGGTGTCAGGAGAAAAAATGTTTCCAACAAAAGAGAAAGTGTAGCATAATGCACCAAATGGAAAACACAGTGATAGGAGATCTTAAGTGGATTCAAAATCTTGTTTTGCATTTGCTTTGTGCTAGAAAAACCTGTGATTTCATTCTTTCCTTGAAATGAAATTATTAATGCTTTCCCTGCCATTAAGATAAATTCTCATTATTTCTGCTACACATCCTTTTAAGTTTGCTGCATAAAATCTTGTTTATTATATACACATGTAAGTATATTATATGTATAATACAAATGACTGCCAGCTCAATAGATACTATTTTCATTCCTCCATAACTGGTTACTCTTTCGAATTTCTAAAGGGATGCTTCTTTTATGCCCAAAACATCATTTGAAGAAGGCTATGTTTACTATTAATTATGAGTGGACAATATTCTTGCCAAGGGGCTGGCTCTGAACACTCCACTTTCTAATCCTCTTGGGCTCCAAGAGGTACCATGTCCTGCCTCTACCACTGGAGCCCCCAATGTCCCTGCTTATGTCCATAGACCTGCAAGACTGTTCCTGAGTTGTCCCATCACTTTCTGGTCCCGTTCTCTCACCACAGAGAATCAAATTCAGTCCATGAGGCTGGATGGGAAGCTGACGCTGAATAACCCATTTCATTATCCACTTCTTATTATGAGAGCTGTGATTTTTCCAGTGGTCTTCTGATTACCACCTTCCCACATTCCCCTTCCAAGACATGTTTGGAACAAAAGTTCTCATGGATATGAGAGAAAGCAAACAGATCTATTAAGAAGAGGGGGCAGCCTGTTCCCAGTGTTCTGCTGCATATGTACCTTTGAGGTGTGGCTATATTCAATATCCTAAAACCTAGTATTTTGTTAGTTGGATGTGAGGACCTTGTCAATGAAGGATAACAAAAGAAAGAAAGAACAAGGGAAATTATGACTTTCACTGCACTTATACAGTGAAGGGCTCATTCTCAAATTTGTTGGCATTTCATATGAAAATCCACATATAATAAGGAAAATGTAAAGAAAAAAGTATTAGTTACAAGAGATTTTTTAAAAATGAAAGTATCTTTTAAAAGACTGTTTAGATGGTAGTAATTATTAATCAGAGAAAAAGAAATATGTTTTCCAAGTTTGGCCTTGGGCCAAGTTTAAAGCACTTACATAATTAAAAAAAAATTCTCCATGTTCATTTGAGCCTTGGGAAGAAAGAAAATTAATATTTATATAGACAGTGACTTCTCAAAAAAGTTTAGTATAATTTTCATTTGTATTCTAAAACTTAGATTTCTATGGGTATGTTTATAAGGATTCAGGCTTAAGTTTCAAAAACAAATTAATGGGAAAGAAGCAGTCAACTTTGGAAATGCCTTCCCAAGCTTTTTGGGCAGCAAACCTGTTTTGGAAACACTGAGCTTACCAACAGGAGAGTTTTGTATAGGAGCCCATACAGTAGTTCATCAAACTTCTAGACACTGACCTTGGGTACGTGGATGGGCACTCCTCACATCTGGGCAGATGGGCTCTGTTTAGACTTCTCTCAGGCATATGTTACAGTGTTGGTTTTAGAAAGAGGTTAAGTTGAATCCAGTGCCCTCTTTCCTCAACTTCCAACAGATATTTGCAGTCATTCACAGATGTGGGCCTTGGAAGAACTTTGGGATCACTGTGCATCTAGAATTGTAAGTTTATAAAATGTAGAGTATGATATGCGTCCTTTCCCACAAATGTGGATATATAAGGAGGAAATGTGTCTTTATTTTATTTACATCAAATCCAATCTAGCTCAGAAGCAGCACTTCTGTTGGGTCAGCAGGAAGTTTTTTAGTCAAGTGGACCCCCACATACTTTCTCCAGGGTTGAATGGGAGTTGTATGTGGTGCTCAGAAAATGGAAAATGTATCCCTGCATCCAGCCTGTCATTGCTACTAATATTTTCACCATCCAGATAGTCGTGGGCTTTTCAAGATGGGTGGCTTTGAAGGCGGGTAGAGAAAAATATGATGACAACAAAATACAAGCCAGTGTCTTAGTAAATGATCCTGTCACCACAGGGTGAGGACAAGGTCTTGCTGATTCCACTGTCCTTACTGTTCCTGGCAGAGCAAAGATTGGAACTTGGGCAGTGAGTCCAGAGCCCATTTGGGATGAATTTATTGATCCATTCACTACATTGTAGGTATTGTGCTAGATGCTAGAAGTATGGCAATGTGCAGAACAGATATGGGCCTTTCCTCATGAGGCTTAAAGTCTAACTGTAAAGACAGATATAACCAGATGCAGCAGGGCTGAGTTTATACCTTTCACTTAAGATGTGCCAGAAATTAAATTTGTTTATTTTGTATGATAGATTGTATTCCTGCTGATAGAAAACTCCTTAAAATTATCAATCAATAAAAGTAATTCATTCATTTAACTGAGTTTAAAATGTCTCCTTTGATCTACTTTAGTTCCTTTGGGGTTTTTGTATATCTCAACATTTCTTACCCCTTCCCTTTCTCCTTCTCTAGGCACGGGCAGCCTAAGAAACATGTGGATGGGGACAGGGTATTTTCCCTGAGCTGTACTCTGGAAATTGTCCTGAGATCTTTCCACTTGGCCTTCCAGGGGTTTCTACCTCTTCTCGTCCTCTTCTTCCAGGGGGTTTCAACCCTGAGGGACAGCCAGGGCCCTCCAGTCTGACCTCTTTGCCTTGATCCCTGTCTTTTCCCTGCAGGGAAGCGCTTCTACTTCCTATTGGAAGAGAGCTCCTAAGAAATATTCTTTCCTCCTCTATGATTATCTTTAGTATGACTTTCTGTTTCCTGGGGTCATTTGCTTACACACTCAACAAATATTTATGGAACACCTGTAATAGACAAGGCACTATTTTATGCAATCAGAATATATCAATGACCCAAACAGAGATTCCTGCCCTATGAAGTTTACATTCTAGTGGGAGAATATAAAAGAAGCACTATGTGTATAATATGTAAATTACATAGTATGTTAGAAGGTCATAAGACAAAGTCAAGTGCAAAGGAGAGCATGGGGCTGGAGGGCAGGTTGCAACATTTGACAGAGTGGTCAACTGAGAGGCATGCAGGAGGTGAGGTTGAGCAGAGGTTTGAGGGAGATTCCCGAGCTGGCCATTTTTTTTTCTTGGGGATGATCATTTGGGACACAGAGACTAGCAATTGCAAAGGCCACCTTTCTGGAGTGGCATGACATGAAGAAACAGTATGACCACAGTAAAAGAACTTAGGAAAGTGGAGCAGTATCATGTAATAGTCCATTTTTTTAGTGCTGAAGATTGAACCCTGGTCTCATGCATGCTAGGCAAGTGATCTACCACTGAGCTACATCCCAAGCCTTGTAATTATTTTTTATAGGTTGTTTTCCATCAAGTTTTTAGCTTCTTTAGCTGAGATGTGTTTGATGCTTTTTTTTATTCCTCCTGGCATTGCAGGCACTCAATAATTACTGATTCTTTTTTTTTTTTTAAAGAATTATTGTAAAACTACTTGGGAGTTATTAGAAATGGTTCTATCTAGTGACAAGGTGGTCAGCTAAACTCCTTTCTGTAATTTTAAATTCCTGACAATGATTGCACTTAGTCCTGAGTTGTGGTGAAACATTTCCAGTTTACATTCAGATCTATGCATGTTCTGTTGGCAGAGTGTCAGCCAGTCAGGTTGGAGCAAATGATGTGCCCCAGTTCAATAGGAGATCAAGTTCCAGGAGAGAAAAAACTCTGCAGGGTTAATCATAGAACTTAGCTCAAAAGGATAGGGCCTCATGGGTAACAGATGTTTTGGGCTAAAACAATGGCAATCTGATTTAATATTTAGGTTAAGGGGGCAGCTGTAAATGGCCATCCTGGAAATGTATTGCAGAAATTTGTCTGATGTGCCCTGCAGAGACACATCAACTCAGTGATACATATTTTATATCTCTGAAATTGAAGTTTTTATAGCACATCTAACAAGGAGACACTGAACAGGGGCCACTTCTGCTCAATCAATTAATATAATCTTTGCTCCCAAATCTTATCTCTTATAAATTGTATTCAAGCAGAGCTTACTTTCTGAAGGGAATCTGGATATGAATACAGGAGCTGAGCGTCTAAGAAGTTACATTTCTGTGAGCAACTAAAGAAATGTGAAGAGCATGTTGAAAAAAGAGACTGCTCTTCAGTGTCTGTTAAAAATTAGCTCTCTCTTTGTGTTCTGCACAAATACTATCTGTAAAATATCACATTCTTAGAAGGTGGATTAATGAAATTCTGAAACCATCTAAACATGATACACCTCTTGGGCAATCTCACATATGTTAAAATTGTTACAGACGTTTTCCCATCACCACAATTACATATTTTGTGTGGAGTTGAGGGGAGGAAAAGAATTCATGATATTAAAGTAAGTCTTTCTTGACATGTGGCAAATCCATCAGATACATGATAAATCTTTCTTTTGGAGCTGCACTCTATGAGGGTGTTTGTTCTCTCTCAGCATGGCCTGGGCTCCAATAATTCATTAGCCAAGTGTATAACTGAACTTTGCATCAGAACAAAGTTCCAAAGGCCCCCAGTGAGCAGTTTACTTCTTGCTGAGCACATTTTAAGGTTGTAGTTTGAGTTGTTTGCTTTTCCGCTCTTTGAATGCCATGAAGCTGTTTACTAGAGCAGAATTGCTTTTATGTATCTTTCTCCCTTCTCTTTTCATGTCCATTTCTGACTGGCTCTTCTGTAGTGTGGCCATTGGCATGAGCTGTACACTCCAGTAACTGGGTAAGCAATTAGGAGAGCTGGACAAATCTTCCCTTTTGCAGAGGGAATTTCCTGGCTTCTCTACACAGTCTGCCAAACAATGAAGATCACGGGAAGCCAAACAGTAAGACCCTTCTTTCTTTAAAAGAAACAAACTCAAAATATTACTTAAATAGTTGCCCTTTTATAGCTGAGGACAAGATGCTTCAGGAACTGATGGCACCAGCATCATGTTGGAGGGGATGACTGGATGCCATCCTGGCCCAGCGTCTCCAGCACGTAAGAGAAACCTTTTGTACCTCCTTACCTCTCTTACAACATACCATTTTGGGAGCAAACATTCAGACTCTAGATTGCTGCATGGCTGATTGGCAGAAGCTCCTTTAATTCTCTATTGACATTCCAAGAGGCCAGCTTGCAGGGTAAGAACTAAGTGAAACACCTCTTAAAACATCTTGGAAACAAATGACAGATTTGTGATGGTACTGTTATTAGAGCCCGAGATGAGATTTCTTCCATCCTGCAAATGAAACAAACTAAAGAAAAAAACCCAAATATAATCTATTGACACAAAAGGAACAACTGAATTAGTAACACTAGGCAAGGGCTCAAAGGTAAATCTGAGTGTGCATTCTGTAGGCACGGGATCAGATGAAATATGTTTTTTAAGCTTTTCAAACTTCTGAATTTTGTTGCTCTTGAAATGCAGTTGAAGAAATGGAAAAAGCATGGTTAGAAATTCTATTGAAGCCAGAGGAGGAGAAATTCTTGGGTCTTGCAGACTGAACTCATCTCAGGGATGGGAAGTGAAGAGCAAAAGGAGTCATGTTCCCACATCATCCCTGTGGAGAACACAAGAGTTGTGGCCTCACCCTTCATCTTTGTAGACACCATATGGAATCAATCTTGGTGACGATGATAAGTCCTTGGTGACTGTGATATTTCCCTTTAAGATCCTTTGGATTTGACATGGGACTAGGGTGGGGTGAGAGGGTGAAGGAGGGGGAGGGAGAGAAAGGGATCACTGGGGATGAAAGGGGATAATGAATATCAAACAAACCACAAGAAGACAAAAAGATTGGATTCCTCAGAGAAGTTTCAACACTTCCAAAACAAGTAAGTTAGGGAACCCTCACTAAATATGCTGCCCTTAATTTAAGGTAGTAGAGAAGAAGTTTCCTTTGTGCTTTCTGAAGGCTGGAATAAGTTCTGATGGATACTTTTGCAAATAATACTGTGATTCTTAATTTCTCAACTTGCTAGAGCTTGCCACTTAAGCAGGACACCTAAGATGAAGTTGGTATGTGTGCTATTCCAATTTACAAGAACAATCACGAAGGAAAGAGTACAGTATTGGAAGACTGAGAGTGTGGGCTCCTGCCACTGACTACTTGTGTGACCATAGACAATCAAATAGCATCTCTGGGCATGTTTTCTAGTCTGTGAAATATGAGTGTTGGGTCAGATAATCCATCAAAATCTTCTGAGCTCTGGAAACTCAGATCTAACATTCTAGAGGTTTATTTTATGTTTATCTTTGTTATGGTTTGGATATGAGGTGTCCTCCCAAAGCTCATGTGTAAGACAATGCAAGAATGTTCATAGGTGAAATAATTATATTAAGAGAGATATAACCTAATCAGTGAATTTATCCACTTGGATGGATTAATTGGGTGGTAACTATAGGCAGGTAGGGTGTGGTTGGAAGAAATAAGTTACTGGGGGTATATTTTGGGGGTTTTATTTTGTTCCTGGTGAATAGGCATCTCTCTGCTTCCTGGCCATCATGTCTTAAGCTGCATTCCTCTACCATGCCCTTCTATCATGATGTTCTGCCTCACCTTGTTCCTGGAGCTATGGCATTGGCCAACCATGGACTGAACCTCTGAAATCATGAGCCATGATTTTCCTCCAAACTTTTCCTCCTCTAAGATGTTCTTATTGGGTATATTGGTCACAGTGTTGAAAAGCTGACTTTTCTACCCCACGGAGGTAACTCTTGGTCATCTCTTCTGCCAATTTCCTCAAAAACTCTCTTTAAAAGGAAAACTCCATGGAGAAAGCTTCCTGTGTAGCAATGCATGGCTCTTGTTTTAATTGATTAAAGGCATGTGGCATACATTATCATGCATGAGTCCTCCTCTTATCCCTGCCTTTCTTCTGAGGATACATCTTCTTCCTTTCCTTCTGTTCTTCAGATGACTGCCAATGAGACCTAAGTGGAGACCTTAAAACAATAATAGAGTAAGGAGGGACAGAAAAGTAGGAAGGAAAGGAGAAGACAAGAGGAAGGGACAATTAGTCAAAATGTGAGGAATGTGAGGAGGATGTGAGGAAGGAATTGGTGAGGGAAGAAATCATCAGCACCAGCAGAGATAGACTTCACCCACTGGACAGCCTCCAGGGTGAGAGGGGCTTCACAATTCTGAGTTCAGCAGTTCTCCAATGGCTCAACATTTCTTTCTTTCTTTCCTTTTTTAGTTGTAGATGGACACAATACCTTTATGCTGTTTATTTAGTTTTGTATGTGATACTGGGGAATGAACCCATTGCCTCCCTCACATGTGCCAGGCATGTGCTCTACTACTGAGCCACAACCCCAGCCCATGGCTCAATATTTCAAAAAGTCATGAGGAATACTTTTGTTGGCCTAGATGACAGTATATACCTGCTTTTTTTTTTTTTTTTCTTCCATGAAGCTTTATGTTACCAGGATAAAAGGGTACCTTCATTTGACAGCCTCTAGGGCACAACTGGAATCTACTGATACAAGTAAGCAACCCCAAAGGAGCAGCAGCAGTATAGGAAATTGGAGAGGCATCCCTGAAGCCCTTGAGGTAAAGATCCAGGGACTGGGCTCCGTTGGGGACTCCTAAAAAACATGAAAGCCCATGAATTATCATTGGATCCATGGATAAAACTCACTATGCCAGAACTCCACTCATTTTTCCAACTCAAATAACTCTTGTACTCAAGGCTGCCACTAGGCCCTGCCGGGAAATGGACACACATAATCCTGCCATGTTGCATCTATTCTGACAAAAGGGGTGAGGTTGGATTTCAGTTGCCTGCTGGCAACTATATTCAGCACTCCCGCTCACATATTTTTCATACAGCATTACTGACCAGGTCCATACCAGGCAAAGCTCAAACTGCCACCCATTAATCAGCAACTCAGCACTACAAAGAAGCAGACTCGGTCACACTCAGGGAGATCACATTAGCACTGTGTGATCCTGGCCACTCAGGAGAAGCAGCTCCCATTCTGGAAGAACCAATACTTAGCTTTCTTCCATTAAATTGCCTTTAAAAATGAACAACTTAGATGTTTAATATGAAGAATGTAATCTGCTTATAATTTTGTGCCAAGTTAGAAAAATTATGATTGTAATAATTTTTTTTTCTATTTGCCTCAACAAATATTTTCAGTGAATAGTGTGTATAGCTTCTGAAAATTTGTTTTTTTTCTGTTATGTTTGATAACATGTATTAAAATGCAACTTTTGAGAAAAAAAAAAATGAACAACTTTTAGCAAAATTGAGCTTTGTTAAAAATCAGGAGAATGGTTGACCTTGGCTGGAGTTGAAAAGAACAAGGAGGCTTCTGGGCGTTGGTGAGGTACTCTTTTTTAAAATTTGAGTCCTGGTTACACATGTGTGTTTGGTCTATGGAAATTTACTGAGCGGTATGATTATGATCTTTGTGCTTGTGTGTATGGGTGTGTGTGTATTATAGTTTCATTAAAAAGTACAGTTTTCTTTAAAAAGCATCTTTCTTAAGGAGAAGGATTGAGCTTTCATTCACTGCTCTATCCCCTGACCTGAGCACAATGTCTCTCTCCTAATCATTGTCTTAGATCAAGGCGCTGGCAGACTCAACAACTGGTGAGGACTGACTTCCTGGATCACACAAAGCTGACTTCTTGCTGTTATCATATGGAAAGGGGTAAGAGCCCTAATTAGTATCTAAAGACACTAAATCCCATTCATGACACCCTCACCTTCATGACTTAACCACCTCTCAACGACCTTACCTCCTAACATCATCAAACTGAGGACTTGGGTTTCACTATATGAATTTTGAGGAGACACAATCATTTAGTCCATCATGATTCTTAATATTTGTTGAATGAAAGAGAAGAGAAAGAGAGAGAACTGCTTTTCTCTGGTGTCCTGGCTCCAACCATCTGTCGTTGTCCTTCAGAAATGTTTGCTTCTGCGTAAGGAGCCACTGGACACACAGTTTACAGATGTCAGCTGGTGACAATGTCTCAGTGTGTTTCCCTGGCAAGGAAACTTAGTGAACAGGTGCCTGGCCTTTTGTGTTTTAAATTCTCTCAAGCATAGGATAGATTTTCAAGGCTTGGGAAATCATTGCTAATGACAAATGTGAATCATCTGGGCCAAGGATTCATGGTGGAGAAAAGCAGAAGTAGTGGAAAGGCTCAGCTGCTCTTGGAAAGGCTGAAAGATCTGCCCAGATGGGGCTTTCTTACCACTGAGGAGAGAGCAGCCAGAACCCTGACATTTCCAGAGCCCCAGGTGTTCTGTTGCCACCACTGGACTTATTTGTCCTGATTTTTAAAATGTGGTTAAATATTTTTCCCAAACAATCACAAACTTAGAGAAAAGTGGCAATGCTGGCACAAAACCTTTTTTCTGAACCATTTGAGAGTAAGTGGTTAACCTGATCCCCCTCATCCTGAATACTGTGGTGTGCATTGTACACAAGAAGCTCATTCTGCCACATGGCTATGTGTACCACCATCAGATCAGGAAATTAGCAGGGACACATCACTACCATCAAAACTTTAGGCCCTCTTATGGTTTACCAGCTGTCCCCAAAGTGAAAGAGCTGCCAAAGCTTGCAGCAAGGGCTGGCTTGGTGGACCCCTACTGCTGCCCATCAGCAGCCCCCAAACCATCAAAACCTTAGGCCTTCTTATGGCTTACCAGCTGTCCCAATATTGCAAAAAAAGGTCCAGTTGAGAATCACGCGTTGCAATGAGTTATCACGCTTCTGGGGCTTCTTTCAGTCTACACCAGCTCTTGAGTCTTTCCTAGACTTTCATGCTTTAAAAGATTATAAAACAGCCGGGCGCGGTGGCTCAAGCCTGTAATCCCAGCACTCAGGGAGGCTGAGACAGGAGAATCGCGAGTTCAAAGCCAGCCTCAGCAATGGCGAGGCGCTAAGCAACTCAGTGAGACCCTGTCTCTACATAAAATACAAAAATAGGGCTGGGGATGTGGCTCAGTGGTAGAGTGCCCCTGAGTTCAATCCCCGGTACCAA
>PVHX01012776.1:0-57667 GCA_004024805.1 Geosciurus inauris
GTGTTTTACTATGGGATTTAATATGCTGTTTTTTTATACCTTTATATCATGATCATTTTAAGGAAGACTTCCTAAGTAAGATTAGTTTTATTTCTAGATAATGGACCACTGCTTTTACTGAAATTGAATTATGTTATTTGTTTGGCTGGTTAACATAGTTATGATGCTCTCAGAAAACATATTAATACAGTCTTTTGGACAGCTGCTCACTTGTATGGGGCATCTAAACCTTTTGTGTGGAGGTATGCTTGATAGGTGAAAACACTGAAGCAGGTTTCTTATGGCCCAGAAAAACTTGGTTCCCTCTGTGTTGTAGACCCTTGCTTCTCAGAATGTGGTCCACAGCCAAGAGCATCAGCATCTCCTAGCTTATTATAAATGCAAGATCTGAAGGCTCACCACCACCACCAAGACCCAGTGCATTTTGATGAGATCCCAAGTGAATCATATTCATATTAGAGTTTAAGAAACTTTGTTATAGAGGAGTAAACATCACACCTAGCTTCCTTGTCTTCCCCTTGGATTGATCACTTACTCTCTCTGGGAGTCCTGCTCATTTGTGGGGGGCGGGGAAGGTCTCACCTGCCTTTATGTCGAGGAGGAGTTCAGACTTTCTTTGGTGTTTGTGAAGTATTCCAAACTGTAATATAGGGCTATTTCCCGAATTTGTGGAAAATGTTTTCAGTGGGAAGCAGATATGTTCTCCCATTATCTGAAAGGCAGTGGCTCTTTCACAGTGCTAGGATACAAAATAACCCAAGCCCCACTGGTATACAGGAGAGGAAGGCCGGGCTGGAACCAGTCCCTGCCTTAGTTATAAGGATAGAAGGATAGATAGGCATCACTTTTAAATTTCCCTTATTAGTCTTACACTTCTTCCCAGCCCCTTCCTAATGTCACCTTATCCTAACTTCTCAGCAGTTCTGATTTGCCCTTTTTTTCTTGATACTCTGGCTTCTCCGTTCTAAAGAAATGTGGAGCTAAGTGAGCAAGCCAAAAGCAAACTGCTGGAGTTAATTAAGTACATGTTGATGTATTTAATTGTACTTCATTCAAAACTTTATGCCACCTTTAAATCATTGAAAATAGATGTCATGTTGTATATTATAATCATAGTTTTTCTAGCTCATCTTTTTGTCCAAGACCCATTGAGAAAAGAACATATTAGAAATAGAACCATTTGATAAGAATAAAACTAATGGTTTTTAAACATTAATGTGGTAGTTGACATACGTTCAAAGCACTTCCACCTTGAGGTTTATGATCTTAGTAATCAGCACACCCTTTGTGTGTTGGTGTGATTTGGGGACCAGAAGAGAAAAGTGATGTCTTAAAAAATAATGTGCAATGTTTTTTTGGCCTTGTGCATGATTTTATGTTTTCAATATTCTGTGTGCATATAGAATTGTTAAGTTGTTGTTTGCAGTATTTACATTGGGACAATTATTTAGATACTTTATAATTTTAACTGACATTTTTAATCATGACACTTGCACTTATTGTATTATAATAAATTTCACTTTTAACACAAGAAAAGTTTAATGTTAAAACTTTATTCTGGTGTTGTCTTGCTTAAAAGAACAAAAAAGTGAGAATTTCTTAATGCTTTGAAATGAGAGTTTTGAGCAATAATCTGTCCTGCCTTAGAATAATAGCAATAACTTTTTTAAATAACATTTTGAATGTCTAGTTGGCTTGTAATAGCTTTTCTTTCCCTCAGATGGCAATAATGACCAATTTATACTACCTTTTGCAAGTGTTATTGCTTATACACATTTCAAATAACCAAGATAGCCTTAATATGTAGGCTTAAAGCATTACCTCTTGATTGTATTTCCAGAATGATACAAAGTATTTGCATAAAGAGCATTTGAAGTGATAGATTATTAGATTTGCTGTGTGTCTGAATAGAGAAACATCAGTGCTCAATTATCATTTAAATAATAAATGTCAGTTGGAAGAATTGCCACTTATGAATGTATAATACAGAAGTCTTGTCCTCATGACACTAATGTTGGATATGGTTTTTTCCTTATAAAATATTCCTTTTTTCTATATATTGTGGAATACATTTGGAAATTCAGAGCATACTGATTATATTCAAAATTGAGAATGCATTTCAAAAATTGCCCATAAGTAAGTACTCTTATGCAGGAACTTCCTAGTTCCAATTACATTCCAAACAACTGTCTTTGAGGTAGATATTGTGTGTGTGTGTGTGTGTGTGTGTGTGTGTGTGTGTATGTATGTGTACATGTATGTCTTTGTATGTGGTGTACGTGGAATTTAACCTGGAACACTTTACCTGGTGTTGCTTTTGTGATCCTCCTGCCTCAGCCTCCTGAGTTGCTGGGATTACAGGTGTGTGCCATGGCACCTGGCTTACAGGTAGACTGAAATACTTTCCCACATCAGTGATACTAAGAATTGGTGACTGAGTTCCCAGACTAAACTTCCTATGTCAGGCTAAACCTTAATATAGCTGACCTGTGATACTGAAGGCACTTGTCCGGTTTTTGGATCTTAGAAACAGTGTAGTGTGGACTGTTTGGGAAAAGAATAGTGGACATTTCCATCCCTTTTCTCAAGAACAAGGTCATTCTCATACTACTTTTTGCACTACCTCCCACCTCCTGTTGTCCTTGTAGTCCAGGTATACTTCTGTGAGTTTTGCTCACCTGTTCGCCCAACCATGAACCTGCCTCCTAGCCTGCACCCCAGTCTCCTGGTTCTTCCTATTTCAATTTCAGTCACCTTCCCCTTCTTGTTAATCAGTTTCCTAAGTACAGCTAATACCACACACATTCTGCACTGAAAAAATGAATGACTTATGATTTTCCTCCCCACATCTGAAACTCTGGATACCTACAATAACCCTAGTGTTGCAACTAGATTTTTATAAGAGAATGCCTCCTAACTCACTGACACTCATTCACAGAGAATGGCGGCATTTCCAAGTGAAATGAAAAAATATTCCAGCAAATTAGAGAAGGATAGCAGTACTTTGGGATGGAGCAACTCTGTCATAGCTCATCCCTCCTCAGGACACATTCTCAGCTGGTAGTGTTTTTCATAGTTGTTTCCTTTGCACCACTAAGGAACTGTTTTAGTCAGTTTTTTCATTTCTGTGACCAAAAATCCTGACAAGAACAATTAGAAGAGTAAAAATTCGTTTAGGGGCTCATGATTTCAGAGGTCTCAATCCATAGAAGGCTGGCTCTGCCCTCCAGGCTCAAGGTGAGACTGAATATCATGGGAAGAGTGTGGCAGAAGAAAGCAACTCATGATGATCAGGAAGCAGAGAGAGACTCTTCACCAGATGCAAAATATAAACCTCAAAGGTATGCCCCCAATGACCCACCTCCTCCAGCCACACCCTACCTGCCTTCAGTTAGCCAGTTAATACCATCAGGGGATTGATTCACTGATTGGGTTAAAGTTCTCATAACCCAATCCTTTCTCCTCCACACATTCTGCATTGTCGCATACATGAGCTTTTGTGGGACACCTCACATCCAGACTGTAATAGGAACCCACATATTTTTCTTACAATCCTTCTGAAGTTCTTTACCAAGAACTACCTTTTTGGTGAAGACTTTTCTAGATACTGAAATGCTTTGTTATGTTAATAACATTCCTGTGTTCTCAGGAAAATGCTCAGATGATGTCACAAAAACATGCCCTTTCGAAGTCTGTAAAATTCAAATTTTGTATGCTAATAGAATCAAAGTATTTATGAAGATGCTTAGCATTTTCCAAGCATAGTAATTAGCTCACAACTGGGAAGCATTTCTGCACATGAATGTGAATTGTGCATTTTAATTGTTTTTGTTTTGTTTGGCCTCATAAAGTTCTTATTTGCAAGAAATCTCAGTGTATAAATAGCTCCTGATTTATAATCTACTTTCAAATAGCTATGCCAGTGGGGTAGAACAGTTATATATAACCCCATACTTAGGAAAGATCCCTGAGACTGCTTTAGGATGCATGATATACGTGTGCTGAGAATGATTACTTTTATAATAAAACTTGTCATTTATTCTTCAACAAAGGCATTGATATAAATTATTAAATGGAAAAGTTCATATTTTACTTTGAGATGCATTATGTTTGGAAAGGAGACTGGCCGATTTATTTTCCCAGTATTTTTGTCTGGATAACCTTTAATGTGAATTTGACTGGTTTTGATCCTGTACTTACTGTAATTGAGGAAAAGTGGTCCAGGAACGTCATGCTGACTGGAAGGAATGTAGGCTTTAATTACAATTTTGCTGTGGTTGTCACTCCCCAGGGTAGAGGTGGGAATTTGGGAGGAACAGTTCATCAAAACTGCTGTGTTGAAAATAGAACAAAATTTAACACTTAAAAAAGAAAAAGTAACTCTGAATAGTTCTTTTGGGCACTACAGAAAAGGATGCACAGATGTAAAGCACTACTTAAGGAATAGCGTATCTTCCTTATGCGTGACACATTTAGGGAAGATTTGATCCAGTGTTTTGCAAGTGGACTTCAGTAACTAGATTATAAAGAAATCGCATTAGTTATTTCTTTGTGTTCAGCTAAGTGTATAGTTACTAGATACAGAAATCTGATAGCAACATAACTATAAAATGTCCATAAGAAAAAATGGTTCCCTTGGGCTGGGGCTGTAGCTCAGTGATACGTGAAGCACTGGGTTCGATCCTCAGCACCACATACAAACAATAAATGAATAAAATAAAGATCCATCAACAACTAAAAAAAAATTATTAAAGAAAAGAAAAAATGGTTCCCAAGGAAAATCAATATGACCATTTTGAAACAATCATCCATCTTCAGTACTAGATAAATAGGCCAAATGGTCCTAATGTCAAGATCACCCATTGGGAGAACAGCACACTTGGGGACTTTGCACATTCTTTCTTAATGTCAGTTATATCTTTATCAAAATAAGATATACCTATTCACATACTTCCACATTAATTATTAGATATTAAGTTTGTGCGTTTATTTTTTTCTTCTCAGAATAAAACCATTAGTTCAACTGTAGTTGGATAATCATTTTAATAATTAAAGGAATAAGTGCACCTGTGCTTCTCTCAATCCTTTGATTTCCTCTGTAGTTGAGAAAATTTGTGTCACCATATTCTGTAAAGTTTCATGAGTCTTAGAGCTTTCTTTCCAAAACAGTATGCTCGTTCCCCTGACAAATTCAGAATTCTTCAGCACTTTATCATTGATGCTGTAGCCACACCATTTGTGGTTCCTTGACAGTGCTTTTGCTAATATCTATTTACCACTCATACAAATGAGCCAAATGAGCTTTAAACACAGGCTTTAATATGATGCTTGATTTAAGATACCACATTAGTCTTTGTGGTGAGCCTCATTCTCACAGTGGTACCTATAGCCTGAGTCCCAGTGGTTTGTGGTTGCAAGCACCTCTGTCACCTCCTTACTTTGCTGAGCATGGTGTTTCCTGTTTAGGGACATTTTCTGTCACCCTGAGACAGTATGGCCAGACACTCTGAAAAAGAGGATCCCCAGCAGACCCTGGTAACAACATTTGCTTTTCCTATAGCTTATCAATAAAGGAGACACTGAAAGTTGTGAGGCAAACATACTCAGGTAGTTTGAAGATGGGACTTTTTTCACCCAAGACACATAAAATAAGAGAGGAGTTCAAGGTATCACATAAAGCATTTATGAGGTCCAATTAATGGCATAAGTAGGTACAGCCTTAAGACACTTTTGGCAAATTTAATTTGAAATATATAATAGGAAATTATATACATATCATACAGTAACAAACTTTATTTGTTCAGCAAAAAGCTCTCCTAAAAAAGGTACACTCATACATGGCTGGTGGCATTGCAATTGATGCAACCACTCTGGAAAGCCGTATGGAGATTCCTTAGAAAACTTTGAATGGAACCACCATTTGACCCAGCTATCCCACTCCTTGGTCTATACTCAAAGGACTTAAAAACAGCATACTACAGTGACACAGCCACTTCAATGTTTAGAGCAGCTCAATTCACAATAGCTAAACTGTGGAACCAACCTAGATGCCCTTCAATAGATGACTGGATAAAGAAACTGGTATATATACACAATGAAATATTACTCAGCAATAAAAGAATAAAATTATGGTATTTGCAGGTGAATGGATGGAGTTGGAGAATATGCTAAGCGAAGTAAGCCAACCCAAAAAAACCAAAGGCTCAATGTTCTCTCTGATAAGTGGATGTTGATCCATAAGGGGGGAGGGCTTATGGGAAGAATGGAGGAACTTTAGTCAAAGGAGAGAGGGGAGGGGCGGGGACATGGGGGCAGGAAAGATGGTGGAATGAGATGGACATCATTACCCTAGGTACATGTATGACTGCACATATGGTGTGACTCTACATCGTGTACAACCAGAGAAATGAAAAGTGCTCCATTTGTGTACAATGAATCGAAATGTGATCTCCTGTCATATATACCTAATTAGAACAAATAAATAAATAAGTAAACCTTTCCTATGCTCTTAATTCATTAATAGTGATTTGATGCCCTTTCATGGCTTTAAATATCTTTTATAGGCCACTGGCTCACACATTTAAATTTGTAACCCAGGCTTCCCTAAACTCCAATATTTTGTATCCAGATCCCACTTTGATGCCTACTATACAATTCAAACTTAACATGTACAAAGTCAAGCTGTTGATTCTCCCTATCTTTTCAGTTTCTCAAACCAAAAGACTGAGTGTTTCAGAACTTTTCATTTTTGCCATTCTACAGGAAATCTTGTTGCTTATAGTTTCAAAAGTATCCACAATCAAAACTCGAACCACAGTGATTCAAAACAATAGTGTGCCTAGATTATTGCTTCCTAACTGAATTGTAAATTTGAAGTCAGCCTCAGTAATTGGCAAGGCCCCAAGCAATTCAGGGAGACCCTGTCAAAATATAAAAAGGGTGGGGGAACGGGCTCAGTAGTTAAGTGCCCCTGGGTTCAATCCCTGGTACCAAACAACCCCCCTCACCCCAAGGACAACAAACTGCTGCTGAACTGTACATCTTAAAAGGGTGAATTATGTAGTATGTGAATTTAATTTCAATAACAACAACAACACAATTAAAACCCCCTAACAAAAGTAGAAACAATGCAGATGTCCAATAACTGATAAAATGTGGTAGAAGCTTATCATGAGCAATGAAAATGTTCTAAATTGATGGAGGTGATATTTGCACAACTCTATGGATATACTAAAATGATTGAATTGTCCATTGCAAGTTGGTGAATTTTATAGTATGAATTGTATCTCAATAAATCTGCAAATCATAATGAATAAACTCTGAACTACTGAAGTGTATTAGTTATTCCTAGGCTTTGTGGGGAAATGTCTTCAGGAATCCAGCCAATATTGAAATAATTCAAATTATTAAGTGGCTTTTTCATTTATCTGTATTGCTGTTTTCCTACATTTCATAATATTTACCTCTTCTTCAACTTTGTGTGTGTGTGTGTGGAATAGCAGTTAGAACCCAGATCCTCCTAAATCACCAGCCCTTATTTTCAGTTTTATTTTGAGACATGGTCTGGCTAAGTTGCCCAGGCTGACCTGGAACTTGCTATCCTCCTGCCTCAGCCTACCAAGTAGCTGAGATTATAGTCATGTACCACTGCACCCAGCTATTTTTCAGATTTTAAAATTTGAATTTAAATTTTATCTTCAAAATGCTTCTGTTTGTTTGTTTAAGGAGGACCCCAAAATTGCATAAGTAAGGCTCCACAAAATATAGGACCATCCCTGGCTATAGCAGTGCTGAAAGAGAGACAAAAATACTTGCCTAACAGGGCTTGTTATTTCAGTGTGAGAAGAAAAACAACTAGGTAAAGTATATGATATGATAACTGCTACAGAAAAAAATATGGGGAAGGGAGATAAGTGGTATGTGTGACATTGAAATTTTATGTAGTGGCCATGTAGGCCTCACTGTGAAGTTCAAACCTGAAAGAGATGAGAAGGAGAACTGTACATACAGCTTTCTGCTGGAAGAGTCAATCTTTATGCTCATCCTTAATTAGTTCCTTGTATTTTCCTAGGAGAGCAATGTTGAGTTAAAAAGTACACATATTTTTTAGGATGCAAATCATCTTCCTGCTCTGCAGTTCTTGAGAATGCTCTTTCCCTCAAATATGTGTTTTCATATTTTAAAAAGATTTGCTGATTTGGGCTGGGATTGTAGCTCAGTGGTAGAGCACTTGCCTTGCATGCGTGAGGCACTGGGTTTGATCCTCAGCACCACATAAAAATAAAGATATTGTGTCCATCTACAACTAAAAAATCAATTAATTAATTAAAAAAAGATTTGCTGATTTGTTCAGGAAAAAAATAAGAAAACACCATCTACAACTAAAAAAATCAATTAATTAATTAATTAAAAAAAGATTTGCTGATTTGTTCAGGAAAAAAAAATAAGAAAACACAATCTCATTATTTTAACTTGAACATGGGTTTTTAAAAGATATTGAATTATTCTTCATGCTTTTGTTTTTGGCTATTTCGCTTACCTTTCATGGGTTCCTATATTTCTTTTAGGGTGTTTATCTTTCTTCTTATACTTGGTAAATATTTCTTAATCTGATAATATTCTAGCAAAAGGTAGTCCTGTGATTTTAAATTTTATGTAATTTTTCTACCTAGTGAGTGTTCTGAATTTTATTTAGCCAAATATATTAACTTTTCCCTAAAATTATTAGTTTATATGCATTCTAAGAAAGTTCTTTTATTATGAGAGAAGAAAAATTCTCCTAAAGCTTTTATAAGTTCATTACAAATATGTTTATTTTTAATTCACCTAGAATTTACTTTGGTAAAAGATATGAGGCAAGATTATTTCTCCCAGTATCTTTAGCTAAGTATTTCAATTGATTAATGTTAGTTAAATAATTTGTTAAACTTCAAATATCACCTTTACCATATAGTAAAAATTAATATCTACCTAGTTTTTTATCTGGATTTTCTCTTCTTTTTAAAAACTATGTATTCTAAATTGATCCCACATTAAAAAACATTATATATACATATTAAGGGGTTTTTAAAAACATTTTTTAGTTGTAGATGGACATAATAACTTTATTTTATTTATTTTTATGTGGTACTGAGGATTGAACCCATTGCCTCACACATGCTAGGCAAGCACTCTGCCACTAAGCCATAACCCCAGCCTGACATATTGGGTTTTATATAATAAATTTGCACTCATTTTTCTTTATCTTTAAAAAATATTCTAGCTAGCTTTGGCATGTATAGTTTGAGAAATAAAACATGCAAATAAAATAGCTCTTGATTTAGGAAGAGAAGTTATGTACTAGATGGGACACTGGCTAGGTTATGGTCATGATAGAGAAGAGAGGGGTTGAAATGAAAAGTAAAGAAACTTTTAATTCTAAAGATGAGTGTCAACAGCTGAGACAGGAGCAACTGAATACTGTAGCTACTGTCACTTTTGAGGACTAAGGCAATGTCAGAAAAAATTTCTGTATTCTCTTATTTTTCTGTATTATCTAAATATTTCCCATGTAGGTTGGAAACTGCTAAAAACAGTTAATTGTTATGGGCTCTTTTATTCTAAGCCAAATAAGTCAGATTATAAACCCCATGGTACTTGACATAACCCAGGTGATTATTCACATGCTTAAAGGATTTAATAGAACTGCCGAATTGCATGTACTTTGGGGCAGTATTAGCAATTAGAAAAGCATAATTCCACATGTTTTATCAAGTGAAATTGATTCTGGTTTGGACATCTTCCTTTGAACTAAAACTATATTAATCAGAATAAATACAGCTGGCATATACTAGGAACTCAGAATATTAAATGGCAACTTAATTGGTATAGAGTTTCTTAGTGAAGGATTAGTGTAGTAAGATTAAATAGCTTTAGCTAAAAATAGATTTATTTTGCTTAGATTAAAAAGATTATGTTATGATCTGTATTTTAGCTTCTGCTCTTCAATCCTTGGCAATTTAGAACTCTGTAGTTTCTTATTAAAAGTATCTTTAATTGATTTTCAAATTTGCCTTTTAATCATCTTGTTTAGGTTTGACACACTTTTTTTTTTTTTATACTGGGATTGAACCCAAAAGCATTTTACAACTAAGCCACATCTCAGCTCTTTTTATTTTTATTTTGTGACAGGGTTTCACTAAGTTGCTTAGGGCCTCTTTAGATTGCTGAGGTTGGCCTTGAACTGCACCACCATGCCTGGCTTGACACAAATCTTAACTGGAGTAAATAACATCCAAATTCACAGCTGAGTTAACTGAACTGGTAGACTGGTATATACACGTTTCATTTTACTTTCTGGTTATTTAAAAATGCATGTTCCTTGTCAGATATGGTGGTTCACACCTATAATCCCAGCAACTAGGAAGGCTGAGGCAGGAGAATCCCAAGTTCAAAATCAGTCTCAGTAACTTACGAGGACCAAAGAAACTTAATGAGGCCCTAGACCCTGTCTCAAGAAAATGAAAAGGACTGGGGATGTGGTTCAGCAGTAAAGTGCCTCTGGGTTTAATCCTTAGAACCAAAAGAAAAAAAAAAGCATATTCCCTTATGCTCAATAATGGTTTAAAAATGAAATGCTTCCTAAAGAATGCTGAGAGTACATATAAAATGTTTTCACCCCGAAGTAGTAACTATGTGAGGTAATGCATATGTTGATTAGCTAGATTTAGTCATTCTACAGTGTATATATACTTCAAAACATACTGCTATACATGCAGTATGCAAATTCATACAATTTTAGCTATCAAATAAAAATGAAATACTTCTACAATTTCTTTTCTTTCTCCTCCATGTTTCTATTTAGGTTAGCTTGTGGACCTATGTCTTCCTGAAGAGAGTCAGAAAAGAGATTCTAATGTTTCAAGAGCCATCCGTGGACTATATATGGACCAAATTGGCATGGAAGCCCATTGAATAGGAAAATCTGGTATTTGGGAAATTCCAGTGGCAGTCCTGCTGGCAAGACATTGCCCAGATACATGTGAATCCTATTCAGCTCTTCCAGGTCCCACACAGCACCAGAGATGGGGTGACCTGCTGTAGCTACACAACCTCTGTGAGGTGAGTGTAGCCTGCCAAGATGCCAGTCAACCTGTTGACTATAAGATATCATGAAGTAAGACTCCACTCCTGAAACCTTACCCTGCCTTTGATGTACCCCCTTAAATAAAATCACTGGAGCCATTTTCTAGTTGTTCTGTTCCAGCACCTACCTGGACTGGAAGAATCTATCAGGTGCTCTGCTTTAAAACCTATTCTTTGACTCTATCTTTTATTTCTTCACTAATTATTTCACATTCTATTTTCTCAGGTGGCGTATTCCCTCCTGGGCAGGAGGAACTACAGTGGGTAGGCACTGGCAGCCTCGCAATACTAATGTCATGGGTGTAAGTCTTGGTCTAGAGACTCAGATATAAGACTGATCTCTTTGGATGGTTCATTTTATGTGTCTACTTAATTGCATAATTGGGTGCCCAGATAGTTAAACATTTTCTGAGTGTGTCTATAGATTATCCTCCCCAATATGGGGGCCCCATATGAACCTTGGAGACCTAGGTATAACAAAAAAGGCTAAGTAAACGACAATTTGCTTTATCTGCCTCTTTGAGCTTGGACATTTGTTTTCTCCTGCTTTTGGACTTAAATTCAGACTGGAACTTACACCATTGGTTTTCCTGGTTCTCAGGCCTTTGGACTCTGGCTGGAACTATGCATTGGCTCTGTTGGGTCACCAGCTTGCTGACAATATCTTGGCACTTCTTAGCTTTTATAAACATATAAGCCTATTCCTTATAATAATTCTGTCTGTCTATCTATCTATCTATCTATCTATCTATCTATCTATCTATCTATTTATCTATCTATCTATCCATCCATCCATCCATTGATTCTGTTGGTTCTGTTTCTCTGGAGAACCCAGACTAATACATCTCATTTTGTCTTTTTTTTTTTATTTCACTTTAACTTCAACTTTATTCCTCCTATGTCATTGTGCTAATGAGAAATCTAACTCCAGTTTTCTGGCATTGAAACTTAGAGCAACACAGAGTCCAACCACTAAGCCAAGGAGAAATTTTCAACATTTTTGCCATTGATCATTATCATTAGTTACTGCTGACATACTCATTGCCTCAGATTATATGTTCTCTTTAGGACCAGTATGTGTTGCACCTTTGGGCCCTCCACTGGTGTAAGGGCATTTCTCATGAGGCTTTAAACATAGTTACTTCCTCTCTGAAATCTTGCCACTTTTCCAGGATAATGGCAGGGAACAGGGCATGGGTCCCCATTGTTTATGGAATCTTCAGAGCAATACATATTCCTCCTATGGATTCAACTTAATATTATTAAGATGTCAATTTCCCCCAAACTGACTTATAGATTCAATGTAATATCAATCAAAATCCTAGCAAAAAAAATTTGGAGAAATTAATGTGCTACTTCATTTCCAGACTTGTTTTATAGTTATATATTAGTTAAGATTGTGTGATATTGACACATAGTAGAAACTCAACAAGTATTTGCTGAAAAAATAAATAAACCCAAAACCAGCAAACAATGGAACAGAACCAAGAGTCTAAAAATAGATTTACACATATCTGGCCAAATTGTTTTTGATTAGGAAAACAATTTCTAAAAAAGCTAAGGAGATACAGAACAAATAATTTGCTGTCATGAAGCTTGCTTTTAAATGGACAAGACAAAGATTTTTTAAAAAATATTTAATTTTTAGTTGTAGGTGGACAGAATATCTTTATTTTATTTTTATGTGGTGCTGAGGAGAGAACCCAGTGCCTCACGTGTGCTAGGTAAGCCGCTACCACTGCACTATAACCCCAGCCAAAGACAAAGATGTTTCTTAAGTAACAAATGTCTGAGTAATGAAATTTGACAGTCATCAAAGCCATGAAGCAATAAATCAAGATAAAGGCATAGAGTTGACTTATAGGAGGGACCACCTAAGTAGAATGGACAAAATAATTATTGGGCAGAAATGTGAATTATAAGGAAGAACAAACATAATGGGACCTATTTTTTGGTTTATTTATCCTTTCAACAAATACTTGCTGAGTACCTCCTACATGACTGATATTCTTGGTGCTTGGAGATATAACAGTAAATAAAATAGAAAAAACAAAAACAAAAAACTCTGTCCCTATCCCTGTGAAGCTTACTCTTTTGTAAGGAAGCAAAGAATAAACTACATAATACATAAAATGTATATGGTATGTTAGAGGAAATGCTAAGGTGAAAAAATCCAGAAAGGATATGGAGTTATCCTTGTTTTGGGGGTATAGGTGGGTGATGGCGATTTCCTTGTAAGATACGGCAACCAAGAAAAGTTTACTAGGAAGACGACATTTGAAGAAAGTGGAGGAAGAATCATGTAGTTATGAGGGGGGCAGAAAAATGACCCAAAAAGAGGAATGAGCAAGTGCGAAGGTCCTGAGCCAGGGCATGTCTGCTGCTTGGCGGAGAGCATTACCGGGAGAGCAGAGGTAGCTAAGATGGTGTGTAGTGAGATTGGACAGAGTCTGTGGGTCTCATAGGTCATTGCAAGGACTTTAGTGTTTACTTAGAGATGAGAAGCTACTAGAAGGATTTGAGAAAGCAAGATTTAAGTCTTTATTGGAGTGCTCTAGCTGTGTTTTAATTTAAACTACTCTGTAAAGAGAATGGGAAAAAATTACTTTTCTAAATTAACTGTGTTTATGTCTTTGAAAGAAGGAAAAGAGAACAGCAAACCCCAGAAACACATAACTGCATTTTGTTTGGGAACAAAGCAATAAGAGTGAATCATAGAGTCATCGAATCGCAGTTATGTCCAAAGTACTCAGGAAATGGCTTGGCCCCTAATTAATTATTCTATGTTGTTAAACTCTGTGGAGATAAATTTAGCTGGCAGTAGGTGGAATGAGATGGGTTCTCATGAAAACATGTTTTCAATGATGTTGGCAAAGAATGCTCTGTAAACTCAAAACAGCTGAAACTATGTCCTGACAGTGTGAAGATTGATGTGTCACATCCCTAGCGATGACCACTCGGATTTGCTTTGGACCCTGGGGCACAGAGACAGAGATGTTAGCATTTGATTAGCAGAATGGGTGAGGATAGCAAGGTGAAGAGGCAGGGAGATGGTCCTGAAAATATGCATTTGGGCTTCTACCCTTTCATGGAGATCCTAGGAGCTGACTTAGATGCTCTTTAGGCATATTTGCTGTCAAGGCTCAAACTTTGGTTAATTTAAGTTACCAATAAAGGGAAATTGATTTGTGAGTATTAGCCCCTGGCCTGTATTCATTTCATTTATTTAGTGGCACAAAAGGAAAATTGCTATTTTGATGCCTGATACTACTAATTCTTCTGAAAGTAAAAGATATTGTTATCTATTTAAACTATTTTCATGCCAAGAGGACAAGATGAAGGGCTGGTAATGTTTTGCATAATAAAGTGAGAAAAGTTTGTACTTTGTATCAGAATGATGAAAGGGGGCTTTGGGGGAAGAATACCCTAGCACTAGTGGAGCAGGAGTGGGGGGCGGAATCCTGGCCCCAAGGGCCGTGGTCTAAGACTACAACAGTGCAGGGAGATGTTCCTTTGGCAATGATGGCCTTTGAGAACAAGTGTATCTAGCAATAATGTTTTAGTTGTTTGTGGGGTGATGGTGAGATCTCCACCTGTTTTAGTCAGCCTGTTGCCAGTGTGACCAAAAGACTAGACAAGAACAACTAGAGGAGGAAAAGTTTATATTGAGGCTAAGTTTCAGAGATCTAAGGCCATATACGTATACATACCTATATACATATGTATACATACATGTGTGTGTGTGCACATATACACATATACATGTTGGTAGACTTTGGTACACTGAGGTAGGTATCCTTGGGTTATATGGGTATATTATTAGCCAGCACTTTGCTACTTTTAAAAAATTGTGACTGTCATGAATTATTAAATTATTATGTGTAAAAAATATTGCTTAAGAATTTAACAAAATTTACAGTGGCACTATTTGTAAGAGTTCAAACCTAAAAATAGACCAACTGCTTAGCAGTGTAATTGATAAATAAATGGTAGAATTTATGTGTCATAGAATACTACAGAGCAATAAGAATGAACAATCTACAAACATACGCAAGGTGTGAACAAAGAAAATCACATAGTTAAAATAGAAGTAAAGACAGTTTTATTTGGGTGCAAAACAGATTTGCAAGTCAAGAAAACACAGGTTCAACTAGAAACTGAGCACTCTTTCAGGGATGATGAACTGGTCTATTACGGCAATGAGGAGTGGATACACAACTTAGCATTCTTTGGGAGAGATAAGCAGAGTTGAGGCAAGTTTGACAGATGAAAACTGATACAAATCAGGATGATTATTAATTTTGGAAGTCAATTGGAATGTCCAGGTCAGGACGCAAACAGGCCACTCAGATATTTCTCAAACCTTGCAAGGTATTGTTGGATTCCAGAAATTTGTTCCTTCTAGGAGATTCAATTCCTGGCATAATGTCTACATGGTAGTCTCTCCTCTGCCAGCAAACCTCGAGGGTTCAGAAAAGGATTTTTGCACTCTTTTTTGATCATCTGAAAGCCATATTAACTTTTAAAGATCTGGATCTCACAAACATAATGTAGCATGGAAGAAATCATATCCAAATGGGTATATATTACATGATTTCCATTTATATATAGTCCAACATATACAGGCAAAACTAATCCATTCTGTTAGAAGTCAGAAAATGATATTCCCAGGGCCACTATAACAGTAGGAGAGTATGAAGGGGGCTCTAATAATGCTGAAATGTTCTGTTTCTTGGTCTACTGCTGGTTACACAGCAGACTTAAGTTTGCAAAAGTTATATTAAGTTGTACACTTACAGTATGTACAGCCTTTCTCTACATGTGAATTACCTTAACAAAAAATGAACAACAAAAAACCTACTTTGTTTTTTGATCACATAATTATGCCTACAGAAGCTTTAAAAAACTTTGCAGACATGATTCAGCCCATATTGTGGAGGATTACCATGCATAGGAGATAGCACACAGAATCCATATACAGGAGTCTGTGATGCAGTAATTCTGAATCACTGACAAATGTGTGTTGGGGGCGGGGTATCAGCCCTGATCCTGAGTGTAAAGACTACATGACCAGGAGGAGATGAATTAAGCCGCTCGGCAAGACTTTATTGGAATACACGCTTTCAGGCCGAATCCTCCCGTCCATCAGAATGTCTGGGAGGAATGGCGCTGGGGCTCTGGTGTAGGGAGAATTCAAAAGGTCCCGGTCAGGAAGAGGAGGGCTTGGGGGCAGGAAGAGAAGGCCAGAGTCCTTTCTGGATAGGTCAGGAAAAACCTGCTGATTGACAGGAGGCGTGTCTACTGGTGATGTCAGTATCTGGCTTGCTGCTCGTTTGGCAGCTGCCCTGAATTGGACATCCTGGATCCTGACCCGACCTAACACTGAGGACCTCATATTGTAAGGCAGAGATAGACATGCACAAATTAATAGCAGTAGTGGGATTTGGGCCATATTCCTGATTATGCTAACTCTGATCACTTGTTCAAACATTGTATTAAGAGTCATAAATGGTAGCAAGACTGAAAAAGAATAAGTTATTACTTGCAATCCTTATTTACTTAGAAACTCCAAGAGAGTCTATAAACTTATTAGAAAAAATAGAATCAATAGGAGATTCAAGATGGCGGGCTAGAGGAAGGCTGCATTCCTATCGCTCAGGTGACCTGGGATTCAAGCAGCGGGAATATTGCTTCTCTGTGAGGTGGGTGAAAGAAGGATTTCACTAAAACTCAATATTGGACACTCAGTGCCTTAGAGACTCAGAAATTTGGGTGCCTTAAACAAAGAAAAAAGAATACATTGGATCCAAGCCGGTTGTGGCAGCAGCAGTAGCGGTACTGGTTCAGCACAGAGGGAGAACAGCACAGAAACACAACAGGCGGATTTAGTACGTAAAATCCCGAGATCAGAAAAGCAACCTGCCCTTAGCCAATCCAGAGGGCTTTATTGTACACTGGTGCATGAAAAACACCCTGTGTTTTTCTACTAGACCCAGATAGCTGAGGCGGGAGCCACCTTGAGGCAGCCACGCTGCAGCTGCTGCTGTGGGAGCAGGGAGATCTGAGCAGACAGCTACACGGTCCTAGCAAATGCCTGCCCATGACCCAGGCAGCACTTAGCAGAATGAATGTGAAACAGGCACAGGGAATATTGTACCCATGGGGATTCAAGTTGGAAAAGCCAGTTGGGCTTCCACCTTAGAGTCTTGCAGCTCATAAGACCAGCAGAAGCAGGTAAGGAGTTTGAACAAGTGGGTGTGAATACACCCAGGGACTAAGCCCCAGAAGCCTGGAAAGGCTATGTTTATGGGCAGAAGAGCGGGTGAAGGATTTGCTCCCCTGCCACTTGAGTATAATCCTAGGGAGACTCCTGAAGTCCAGACTCCCAGCAGAGAAGGGCGACTGCCAGGCCCTGAGGGTGTGTTCGTCTAATCTCTCCAGTGCAGTCACCACCCCAAAAAGCTCCTGAGGCCTGATTAGACCTAAGCCCCACCTGTGGGCACTCCACTCAGGACTCTGCAGTAGCCCCAGCCTGGGAGTGCATTGGCCTGGTCTATGCAGACAAAACTGACTGCTTCCCATCCTATCCAACTTCACACTGGTGAAAGGGAAGCTGAGAATTTTTGAACTCCAACTGACAACTTGGAGGGCAATGCAAAAATAGGAAGGTTTTAACAACTCTTGTCCCTTACTCTCATGCTCAGCTCAAGAAGAAATGAAAAAAGAGACAGTTATAGACAGTGAACATATATTCTCATTGACTAACTGTTTTTGACTACCTCAGTGGAAATGATTCCTTAATTTTTCATTAAGAGTCTTTTTGTTGTTATTGTTGTTTTTCCCTTTGTGTGTGTGTGTATATTTTGTGTTGATTGGTTCATGGGTATATATGCATATTTGTTTCTTTTTTTCTTATTTGTAACAGTTTTTGAAGGTATTTTTCCTTGCCTGGTCTTTTGATGATTAGGGTTTCTGATAAGTATATTTTGGCTTTGTTTTATAACTTTCATTGTCTGTTTCTCTTGTTCCTCTTTCTCTCTGCTGCTAATAGACAAATTCTATTGTTCTCTTTCTCTCTTCCTTTTCTACTTCTTCTTCTTCTTCTTTTTTTTTTTTTTTTTGGTACCAGGGATTGAACTCAGGGGCACTGGACCACTGAGCCACATCCCCAGCCCACTTTTGTGTCTTAGAGACAGGGTCTCATTGAGTTGCTTAGCACCTCAGCAACGGCACTAATTTGATTTAATGCAAGTGCACATGGTTACTTATTGTTTTTGTTGATGGCAATTGTTGACTCTACCATTTCTGGTCTTTTTGGCAGTAAACATTGTACATGTCATAGTAGGTAGGATCCAAGTATTTAGTTTAATGCTCTATATTGTTTGTATTGATTGTTGTTATTATTTCTTTGCCCTAATCTGTGAGATACTGGAAACCTACAGGGACGCTATAAGTTCACAGAGTAAGAGACTTCTCTGTTGAACTAAACTCAACCAGAAGACAGCACACCATGCTCCACACACAAATTTAATGACACGCACACAATCTTCAGCTATACTTTAACACAAAGAAGAAAAGAGACAAAAAAGCCAAACTGTTTCTAAGTAGAAACAGCTAGGTGTGGGCCCCCAGGTCCCACCTTTCAGACATCCATTGGTATAGCAGAAACAGAGTGAAATAATACAAAGACTGTGGACACTACACCTATGAGGGGAATCTCAATTCAGAACACTAGAGGACGCTTTAGCAACTGAAGACTGTCCTAAAAAAACAAAAAAGAGGTAATCAAATTCAATTGATGTGCTAGACCAAGACCTCTAAAAACACCAAAAATCCCCCTAAATCCACAACTCCCACAAAAAAAGGAATGGTGATGTCGGTGGTGATGGTGAGGTACATGAAAACCCAGAGAAAGATTAGAAAAAACAGATTATCAAAATATTTAGTGAACTAAAAGATCTAAGGAAGGAATTAAGAGAGCAATAGCAGATGAAAGACCATTTTAATAAAGAAATAGAAACAGTAAAAAGAAACAAAGAAGAACCCTTATAAATGAAAGACAAGATCAGTCAAACTACAAACTCACTTCAATGTATCAATAAGACTAGATGGTGTAGAAAATAGAAACTCAGTCCTTGAAGACAGAACTTCAGGACTATATGATTTTATAATTTTATAAGACAGGCTATATGATTTTAAATACACAGAAGGCAGTAAAAGGGAAAAAATATAGAACATGACAAGAATATATTAGAACTTTGGGACAACTTTAAAAGACCAAACCTGAGAATCATTGGCATAGAAGAGAACATGGAAATGCAAACTAAAGGCATAAAGAACCCTTTCAGAGATAGTTACAGAAAACTTCTCCCATATCAGAAATGAGATAGACAGAAGGATTACAGGACCCCTAATAGACCCAGTCACATGAAAAGCTTGTCAAGACGTATCATAATCAAAATACCTAACATAGAAAACAAGGAAAGAATATTAAAAGCCACAAGAGAGAAAGAACAGGTCACATTTAGAGACAAACCAATAAGGCTCATTTCTGATTTCTCTGTTCAGACTGTAAAATCAAGGAGGGCTTGGAATGAGATATTTAAAACCCTAAAAGTTTACTATACTCAGAAAAACTCAGTTTCAAATTTAAGGAAGAAATAAAAACATTCCATAACAAGAATAAATGAAAAGAATTTATGAGCATCAAACCAGCACTACAAAGAACATTCAAAGATGAATTTCACACAGAGGAACAAAGAACAATTCCCAAAGCCCACAAACTGAGGAAGTTCAATAGAAGAATAATCCACACATGACAATCAAGACAGAATAAAATATAGCAAAAACCCCAAATGGCAGGAAACCACAAACACATATTCATATAATACTGAATGTTTATGATCTCAACTCCCCAATTAAAAGACATAGATTAGCAGAATGGATCAAAAAACCAAAAATCCAACTATAAACTGTTTACAAGAGACCCATCTTATAGGCAAAGACACAGACTGAAGGAAAAAAGGATGGCAAAAAATATTACAGGCATATGGTCCAAAAAAACCAAGCAGGAGTAGTTATTTTCATATCTGACAACAGATTTCAAGCAATAATTATTCAGAATAGAAAAATGACATTACATTCTAGTAAAGGGAACAACCCAAGAAGAAGACATAGACATACTAAACATTTATGCCCCAAATATCACCACACCCAATTTCATGGAAGAAATATTCTATGACATTAAATTCCACATAGACCCCAACACAATAATACTGGGAGATTTTGCTACACCCTTATCATCAATAGACAAATCATCAAAACAAAAACTTAACAAAGATATCTCCAAGCTAAACAACACTATAAATCAAATGGACCTAATGGACATCTACAGAACATTCCACCACAAAACAGTTTAATTTACCTTCTTCTCAGCTGTGCAAGGGACTTCTCCAAAACAGATCATACTCTAGGCCACAAATAAAATCTTAGCAAATATAAAAAATTATATAATCCCATGCATTCTATTCAATCATAATGGAACAAAACTGGAAATCAACAGCAAGAAAAATAACAGAAACCACATAAACTCATGGAGATTGAACAATGCTCTACTAAGTGAAGAATCAGTCAAAGAGGAAATGAGAACAGAACTCAAAAAATTCTTAGAAATGAATGAGAACAAAGACACAACATATCAAAATCTCTGGGACAGTATGAAAATAGTTCTAAGAGGCAAATTTATAGCAGTGAGTACCTACATTAAAAAATTAGAGAAATCCCAAATAAATGAGCTCATGCTCCTTCTTAAACACATCAGAAAAAGATCAAACTAATCCTCAAACCAGTAGAAGACAGGAAATAAATAAGATCAGAGCCAAAATCAATGAATTGAAAATAAGAAAACAATAAACAGGATCAATGTACCAAAAAGTTGGTTCTTTGAAAAGGCAAATAACAAACACTTAGCCAAATGAATAAAGAGGAGAAGAAGCAAATCAATAAGATCACCACAGACCCCTCTGAAATCCAGAGGATTTTCAGATCCTATTTGGAAAATTTATACTCCTATAAACTGGAAAATCTGGAAGACATGGGCAAATTTCTAAACTCATATCACCTGCCTAAATTGAACCAGGGAGATACAGAAATCCTAAATAGACCAATATCAAGTAATGAAATTAAAAAAGCAATTAAAAGCCTTCCAAAAAGGAAAAGCCCTGGTCCTGATGGATTCTCAGCTGAGTTCTACCAGACCTTTAAAACTAACACTCGTTTTTCTCAAATTATTCCATAAAATTGAAAAACAGGGAACACTCCCAAATACTTTTAAGCTAGTATAACCCTTATACCAAAACCAGATAAAGACACATCAAGGAAATAAAGCTACAGACAAATATCTCTGATGAACATAGATGTAAAAATACTAAATACAATATCAGCAAATTGCATTCAAAAACACATTAAGAAAATAATTCACCATGATCAAGTGGGTTTCATTCCAGGGATGCAAGTTTGGTTCAGCATACACAAAATAATAAAATGATTCATCACTTAAACAGAATTAAAAACAAAAATCACATGATGTCTTAATAGATGCAGAAAAGGCCTTTGATGAAATCCATCATCCATTCATGTTAAAAATGTTGGAGAAGCTAAGGATCAAAGGAACTTAACTCATCATCATAAAGGCCATTTATGACAAACCCAAAGCTAATGGAGAAAAGCTAAAAGCATTTCCACTAAATTCAGGAACAAGACAAGATTGTCCACTCTCACCACTCCTATTCAATATAGTCCTTGAAGCATTAGCCAGAGCAATCAGGCAAGAAAAGAAAATCAAAGGGATACAAATAGGAAAAGAAGAAGTCAAACTATTTCTGTTTGCCAACAGTATGATCCTATAAATACAAGATCCAAAAAACTACAGCAGAATTGTAGAATTTATAAATGAATTTAGCAATATAGCAGGATACAAAATATACACCCATTAATCAATCGCTTTCCTATACTCCAACAGTGATTCAGTTGAAGAACAAATCAGGAAAACCATCCCACTTACAATAACTTCAATAAAATAAAATACTTGGGAAATAATATAACTAAGGAGGTAAAAGAGCTCTACAATGAAAATTATAGAACACTGAAGAAAGAAACTGAAGAAGACCTTAGAAAATGTAAACACATCTGTGTTCTTGGATAGGTAGAATTAATATTGTCAAAGTGGTCATACTACCAAAAATAATATATAAATTCAATGCAATCCCCATCAAAATACCAATGACATTCTTCACAGAGTGGTAAAAAAAAATTCTTAAATTCATTTGGAAGAATAAGAGACCCAGAATAGCCAAAGCAATACTAAGCAAGAAAAGTGAAGTAGGAGGGATCACAATACCTGATCTGAAATGCCATTACCTGCATGGCCATTAATTCAGAAACTGGTGAGGGGCAATGGGAGATTAGAAAAGACAAACACATATATAGAGAGAAAGTTGGGACCAGGTAGGACACCATCCTCTGATAGAGGAACAATGACCCAAAGCTGACTTGCACGTTTATTAAATAGGTTTTATCATCAAAGGGTTTTCTGTGAGAAAGCTTTTTTCAAAGCAGGCAGGCTGAAGGTTGAAGTACTGGCAAACAATTATAATTATCTTCTTGCACTCATAATACTCTGTCCCTGGCAGCTGGTGTCTGAACTTAGGGTCAAGACTGATAGTCCTGTGCCTTGAACAGAACCTCTTTAAGCAGGGTGTCATCATAGCAACTAAGCAATTTTGACCTGCACTTTTTCACAGGAAGTTCCCAGCATAGGCACAGCCTCCTGCTGCAAGACAGTTGGAGATCCAAGTCACCGTTCCCCACAATACTACAGAGCTGTAATAACAAAAACAGCATGGTACTGCCACCAAAATAGATATGAAGATCAATGGAATAGAAGACAGAGACAAACCCACAAACATAGCCATCTGATATTTGACAAAGGTGTCAAAAATATATCTTGGAGAAAAGATAGCCTTTTCAACAAATGGTGCTGGGAAAACTGGATAGCTACCTGTATAAGCTTGAGAAGAATATGTATTCTGCTGTTGTTGAATAAAATAGTTAATGTATATCAATTACATTCAGTTAGTTGATGGTGTTGTTGAGTTCAACTATATCCTTACTGAATCCATAACTTCTGGATCTGTCCTTTTCTGACAGAGGAGTATTGAAGTCCTCAATGATAATAGTGCATTCATTTATTTTTCTTGGCAGTTCTATCAAGTTTTTTTTCTCCTAACATATTTTGATGCTTTGTTGTTAGGTACATACATGTTAAGGATTGAAATGTCTTCTTGGAGAATTGACCTCTTTATTGCTATTCAATATCCCTCTTCTTCCCTGAGAACTTTCTTTACTTTGAATTCTGCTCCTAATGAAATTAATACAACTTCTCCCATTTTTTCTCTCCTTATTATTCTTCCTCCTTCTCTTCCTCTTCTTCTGCTTTACTTTTTTACTGATTGCTTCAGAATTTGTAATATCAACTTACAACATATCCAAACCCACTTTCAGATAATACTGCACTGCTTCATGGGTAGTGTGAACACCTTATAACCCTGTATCAGTGTTGTCATCCATTTCACTTATATCTAAGTATACATAACCATATATATATACACATAAGATACATACTTAAACATACATAACCTAATACATTGTTGCTATTATTATGTTGAACATGTTTTCTGTTCAATAAAAAATAAAAAATAGGGGCTGGGAATGTGGCTCAGTGGCAGAGTGCTTGCCTAACATATGTGAGGCACTGGGTTTGATCCTTAGCATCACATAAACAAGTAAATAATAAACAAATATAAGAAAGGCATACTGTGCATTTACAACTACAAAAAAAACCCCATTTTTATATTAACTTCATTTATTCACCTCTTGGCACTCATATTATACAATATGTTAGACCTTTATAATTGTCCAATTCCTGAATCATCTTTTCTGGTATTTTTTTTAGTCTTCATTCTCTTTGCATTCTCAGTTTTGGAAGTTTTTATTGATCAATCCTCAAGCTCAAAGAGTCTTTCTCATCTATGTCTAGTCTAATAATATGACCATTAAAGGCATTCTCCATATCTATTTCAGTGTTTTTTTCTCTCTTGAATTTATTTTTGTTCTTTCTTCTACACTTAAATTACACATTTGTTCTTGCATACTGCCTGCTTTATCCCTTAGAGCTTTTCACATATTAATCATAGTTGCTTTAAATTACTTGTCAGATATTTCAGTATCCCTGCTATTTCTAGTTCTGATACTTGCTCTTTTCTCTTCAAATTGTGATTATGTCTTTTAGTATGCCTTGTATATTTTCTTGCTACCTGGGCATGATGTGCTGGGTAAAAGGAACTGTTGTAAATACTGCCTTTAGTAATATGGTGGTAAAGCATAGGGGAGGAGAAGCATTCTACAGTCCTGTGATCAGTTTTGACTTTTAGTGAGCCTGTGCCTCTGGACTGTGAACTGCTCAAATGTTTCTCAGATTTTTCTACTGCTTTGGTGAATCAGGAAGACATGAAGGGGCTAGAGTAGGGTATATTTCTTCCTTTAGGTCAGTTAGACTCTGATAAAACCCTAGCAGGGGGGCTGGGGTGATGGTTCAGTGGTAGAGCGCTTGCCTAGCATGCATGAGGCACTGAGTTTGATTCTCAGCACTACATATAAATAAATGAATAAAATAAAGGTATTGTGTTCATTTACACCTAAAAAAATTTTTTAAAAAACCTGGAAGGTTAGACTCTGGTTAATTAATTTCCTCTGGAGACAGACCTTGTTAAGAAAAACAGTGCTCTGATATATTTCACAATGGTTCCTATCCTCACCTCCATGTCTCGTCAGAAACATGAGGGGCTTTTCATCCAACATGTACTATGAGAATCTAGTCAAGCTACCAGATCTAAAACACTCAAAAGTGTGAGAGTCCTCCTATGATTTGGTCCCCCTGGAGTTTGTCACTCTCAGTCTTGTCTACACTGAGCCTCTAGAAATTCATCAATTCCAGTTCGAGTTTTCTTATTCCAACACTTTTTCCTTCTGTGTGTTGTGATTCTCTGTCCTTTCTATATGTCCCCAAGTTGGGGTGAGGGCAGTGGCTACCTGTGACATTCCTTCTCATGATTCTCTGAAAATGTTGTTGATTTTTCCATTTGTTCAGCACTTTACTTATCATTAGGATGGAGTGGCAACTTTTAAATTCCTCACATGCATAACTGGAAACTGGAAGTGTCCAACACCTTCTGTGAGCTATGTAGACATGTCTGACCACCCACATTGCTGATCTTAATTTCTAGTTCTTCCAGAGGTTTGGTTTATATTTCATGGCCCAAGGTGTCCACCACAAATCACACACAGCATGTTGGTAGGCACCCATTCTAACTCATATTTTTAGCCTATACTATCAGCATGGCATAAGACCTCCAGATCAACAAGGGGACATTCCAAGAGCTTAGAGGTGACATCCTAAGAAACAGATAAGGCATCAAACATTTCTTTGGAAAATATTAATCCTTGACTAGTCAATGATCCTGAGCATTTTTTTCCCCCATGTACTTTTTGGCTATTTGTGTATCTTTGGATATGTCTATTCAGATTCTTTGCCCATTTTTAAATTGGGTTGATTTTCATCATTGAGTTGTTAGAGTGAGTTCTTTATATATTCCAGATGCAAGTTCTTTATCAGATTAATGATTTGCAAATTTCTCCCATTGTGTTTGTAATTGTTTTTTTCACTTTGTCCATGGTGTCCTTGGATGCTTAAAAGTTCAATTTTCATGGAGTCCAATTTTGTCTTTTTCTCTGGTTGGTTGTGCTTTTTAAACTATGAATTTAATTTCTTTGATATGTTGAGGACTCGAGTTATTCCTTTCATCTCAAGTGAGCTTTGTCAGTTACGTCTTTCAAGAAATTTCTTTCATTTACATTGTCAAGTATGTTAGTATAGAATTGCTTGTAGAATTCCCTTATTACCTGTTTAAATGCTTGTGGAATAGAGTGATATCTTCTTCTTACTTTTCTTTCATTAGAAAGCCACCCTTTGAGGTACCATCAAAACTTGGTGGGAAAGCCCCTTTGTCTGTCTCACATGCTGCTGACAGCTGTGTGTAGCAAAGTAAAGAAAAAACAAGGAAGAGAGGGAGGGAGGAAGGAAGAAGGAAGGAAGGAAGGAAGGAAGGAAGGAAGGAAGGAAGGAAGGAAGGAAGGAAAAAAGCAAAGCAAAGAAATAAAGAAAAAAGGGGGAAAAGTGCTCAAACTAGAAAAGTGGAGTCCCTCCTTTCTGCCTTGTCTTTCTAGTGCCCTCTACTGATGAAACTTGGCATTGCACAGCTAGCAAAGGAGAAATGTTTGCAAAATCTAGCTGTGCTGTCACAGCTCAGGGCAAAGAAGGGTGAATGGAGCTGAAAGGCTATATTTGAAGAACTGGCATAACTTCCTATTACACATAGAATACATTCCAATTCATTTCGTCAAGATCTATAATTATCCACCCTCTGTATAATTCTTTAACCTTATCAGTAGACTGCTGTGTCTCATTCATATTGTTCAAGTCATTTTCCCTGTTGTTTTAACATCCTAGGCTCATCTGACCCAAGAGCCTTTGACCCTGGGACAGTCTCATTCCAAGCCTTTGTATAGTTAACTCTATTGATATTTTGGTTTTTGTTAAATGCCACTCCTTGCTTGGACGTCACTGATCCCATAACCTAAAATGGAGCCAACTGTCTCATACCTGCTGCTGCTTACCTGTTCAGTTTTCTTCGTTCGACGTGTCACTGAATTGTCTTCATTTTTCTAACTGTGTTCCCCTATCTACATAATGTAAGCCAAACGAGAGCAGGGAACTAATTCATATTACACATTAGCAACAAGAAGAGTGAGGATTCATCTCAGGTCTGCCCAGTCAGGGTGCATCTGATTGTCATCACTCAGTACACTTGCCTCCCTGTGTCCTGGAAAGAGTGCATCTTTGTACTTGATGTAGTGAGTTTGCTAAAATAAACTAGCTCTTACTTTGATCTACATTCCCTCTACATTACATGCCATCTCTCTTTTCTTTCACAGGGCATAGATCTGGGCTTTCTACCATATGTGCATAGATACAAACCTGGGCATGCATTCACTCCTACTGCAGGACAGTACTGTGTTCAATATCTTTTAGGGAAGGAATTCTCAGAGAAAGGAGTCATGAAACTCTTCACAGAAAAAGATTACCTTTGGATTACTTTGGAAAATTAGAAATTTGTTGGGAAAAATGAATACATATAGGATGGATAAAGACACCCAGATCTTGTTTTCTAATACTATTCTCCAATGAAATAAACAGGCTTCCTAGGAAAAATGGTTCATTCCAGCACTGGGACAGAAAATATAACGATAAGCCCAAAGGAATAGAAAGCAAGGAAGTGACCAAAAAGCAAGCAAACAAAACAACTCCACATAAGGGTGGGGGTATGTTAAAGAGAAGCAGAAGCTGAAGGAAAGAGTTCCTAATGGCCAAAGAAAGAAAAATTGGGGCAACAAAAATCAATAAAATAGTACTGGATTATGATCCAAAGTATAAAATAAATATCCACAGGTCTATCTCTATTGATACGAGTAAATGTTTCAACAAATAAAGAGGGAAGAATGGATAAGTCCCCCATACAGAAGAATTCCAAATAATTTCTCTAGAGAGTCTGTCCTCAAGGAGGCAGAGCACAACGTCCCAGTCCTTAAGTGTGGGTTGCACATGGTGACTTCCTTTAAATAGTACAAGTGTCAGGAGGGGGGAACAGTATAGTGGAGAAACGTGACAAACACCACCTAACCCAGGGGATCAGATCAACAATCTATATTCCTGATATGAAGTGATGAGAATGTCATTTTCTCTCTATGGTCTCCCTTGCCCAAGCTCATAACCTAGTCTAATCATGAAAAAAGTGTCTCCCAGTTGAGGAGCACTCTGTAAAATACTGGACCAGTACTCCTCAAATCTTTTAAGGTTGTAGGAAACAAAGGAAGTCTGAGAAACTCTTATAGCCCAGAGAAGACTAAGGAGACACCATGACTAAATGTAATGTGGTGTCCTTGACTGACTCTTAAGAACAGAAAGAGGACATTAGGTGGGGGAATATAAATAACACAGGAAATGTGAATAAAATATGGATGTTAATAATCATGTGTTGATATTGGTTTATAATTGTCACAAATATGTTTTTGTCAGCTTTTAGTTGCTGTGACAAAAATACCTGACAAGAACAACTTAGAGGAAAAAGTTCATTTGGGATTCCTGGTTTCAGAGGTCTCAGTCTATAGATGGCTGATTCCACTGCTCTGGGCTCATGGTAAGGAGGCACATCATGGGGAAGGGCCCAGGGGAGAAAGGCTGCTCAGCTCATGGTGGGGTCAGGAAGTGGGGGTGGGGTTGTTCAGTAAGAACAATCCTTCCAGGATGTGCCGCCAGTGATCCACCTGTTCCAGTCATGCCCCAGCTACCTACAGTTACCACTCACTAAGTGCATTCAAAAAGGATGGACCAATTAAGTTATGTCTCTGAAAATCTAATCGTTTTACCACTGAATATTTTTTGCATTAACAGGAGCTTTTGGGGGACACCTCATATCCAAACCATAATACCATTCCAATGTAAGATGCTAACAACAGAAAAAAGTGAGTATGGAGTATTGTAATATAGGAGCAATCTTTCCTATGTTAGCGACTTTTCTGTGATGTAGTCATTCTGAAATGAAAAACTTACTGAAAATATGGATGGAAGAGCAGCAATGAATATTTTTGTCTTGCAGCCTTTGAATAAAGAAAGTTAGAACAAAATCCACAGAGGACTAGAACCTGCATTAGTATCTAGGACAGGAGGAAGGAAGAAGATGGCATTTGGTTGGAAGATGGGCTGAAGCTACATGTTATGATTTGGACCTGAGGTAATCTCCACAAATTCACATGGAAGACAATGCAAGAAGGTTCAGAGAAGAAATGATTGGATTATGAGAGCCTTAACCCAATCAGTGATTTAATCCCCTGATAGGAATTAACTGAGTGGTAACTGAAGTGGTAGGGTGTGGCTGGAGGAGGTGGGAATTGGAGTGTGGCTTTGGGTATATATTTGTATCTGGTGAGTGGAATCTTTCTCTGTCTGCTTTTTGATCACCATGTGAGCTGCTTCCCTCTGCCACTCTCTCCCGCCATGATGTTCTGCCTCACCTTAAGCCCTGAGGAATGGAGCCAGCCTTCTGTGGACTAAGACCTCTGAAATGGTGAGCCTTCCAATAAACTTCCTCCTCTATAATTGTGCTGATCAGGTCCTTTAGACACAGCAGTGAAAAAGCTGACTAAAACACTACGTGAGCAAGTTCATCTTGTTTCTACTCTGCTGTCTCATGACCTTTACTGAGAAGAGCTATAGCTCTACAGAGCCATGTGGACTGGAGAGTGAGGTTCCTGTGGTACTGCACACATGCGCGCATGCACAAGTGTTCACAAATATGTATTGTGCATATGCAAATTCGAATGCCCATAGCATTTAGCCAAGGAGTCTGAATAAATAAACCAAGTGGGTAAAAGAAAGACAGAAATGCTAGGAATTATAACACAAGCCTCAGATGAAAAAGAACAGCTGCTGTTCCGTGCTGGCTGATTTTTGATTATGTAGAAAGGTGAGTTGAGATACATCATTCTCTGGTATTTCTAAAGAAACTGGAATTCCAGATGTTTTTTTAAATATAGAAAAATTCTACTTTTTAAACATTGGCAATGATTTCAGAAAGTTTTTGTTGCACATCATACATACCCTAACTGTGTCAAAGGATATGCTTTTGCACACGGTCCTTAGACTGCAGTTTGCAATTACCTCCTATGAAGCTGAGCTATGACAGGCCAAGAAGGCTACTGTTGATGAACTGGGGCTGTCTTTGTGGTGTGAAGCATGGAGTTACTGGTATGTACTGAGCTATGACAAGATCAATCTGTGAGAGTTCGTGTTTGTGCTTGTCCTTGAGAGTTTGGGATTATGTAGAGAACAGCTGCAGGGCATCAATGGTGAGTGGCCTGAGGAAAGGTTAAGGGAACATCACAGGGTGTAATGGGTGACTGCAATGAGTATTTGTGACGGAGAGAAGCAGTTATAGGGCTATAAAATTAGCCTGGAGCCAGATTATAACAGGGCTGTGCATTTGAAATATATGCCATTGGCAACGTATGACTAATCCCCAGCTTCTCTTGAAGGAGCAGAAATCAGAAGTTATAATGAGAAATTTGACATTTATACCTGAAATTTCCAGCCAGAAAGAGCGAGGCACTGTAAATGAATGCACTGAGTCTAGTTAGGATGATTGTGTTCAGGTGAAGGTGACTATTAATAAATAACAGCCAGAGGATGTCTACATATGTCCTTGTGTAGTTATCTGATACACAGATATTCATACTGGGTTAAGCTGACCTGTTTCGGCCCAGTTGGAACAGCTTCTATGGGCACCCCAGTTTTGTATTGATAAGAAAATGCTGTATTCGCTCTCATTCCTTTTTCTCTCCCAGCGCTTCTTAAAGCCCCCAAGAGTTATTGCAGAGCTGCTGAAATGAAGAAACTCATGCCCAACCTGTGCACACAGCACACAGCAATGACATTTGATGTGAGATTAGGTCTGATTTGGCCAGGAGACCTTCTAAAGTGTGGCATACAACCAACAAAATGAAAAAGGGCTTATTTTTGGGGAAATGTTTCCTCTCTGCCTGCCTGTCCTTTTTAACCCTCCCAGGGCACCCTGATACCCTTTTTCTAAATTCTACTCCATAATTTTGATTTGAAACTCTCAAATTCTATTGGCCACTAGACCAGCACATTGGTCTCTAAATAGTAGCATTATTTCAAACCCTCACCGTGCTGGTGTTTTAGTAGCTCCAGAGAGACTAAAGTAATGACTTCTTGCCTCACCCCCATCTCCAAGGAGATAATTTCTAGATTTTTATGATGAGTTTCTCATGCTGAAAGCACAGAAATCAGAAACTAAGCAACTGTCAGCCTATGTACTTTAAATAGGGTTTTGGCTGCTTGTTGGTTGGTCTTACCTGACAATGAATTTAAGTTGTTTTCTTGACTTTTACCCCTGGGTTCTAGTTCTGTCCTGTGAAGACAGCTCGAAGGAGCTCTAATCTCATTTTCATCATATGAACAAGCACTTATTTTTAGTAGCAAATCTTAGCAACCTTGATAAATGAATAGTATCTTTCCTACTGTGGCCCTTCCCTTTTAATTTATAATCATAGCTGTCATTTGGTACAAGGGGTGGAGTGACTCCCTTCCTAAGTAAACAGGAGAATTTTTATTTTAATGTTGATGATGTACCACCAATAATTCCACATCACTTATGACTTTATTATGATTTATAATGAAAACTCTTATGTATATGTGATAGGAGTTAAACTTTATGTGAAAAATTGAACAGTGAACACCCTTGGTATCTAAATGAGTGTATCTTATACCAGTAATCAGCATGACAGAGGAAGGTTCTATCCTTATTTTTAAGATGTCCAAAATATTTTGTCATAATTTGATAATTTTAAACACTTAGCCAAAGATTATTTGAAGTCAGAAATTGTGAATAAAATGGATGATTAAGACATCTAATAATTGTTGGGGTGCAGTGAAGTGGATATGATTAAAAATTAAGGAGACCTGTCAATCCCAGCACATTGGGAGGCTGAGACAGGAGAATCACGAGTTCAAAGCCAGCCTCAGCAACGGCAATGTGCTAAGCAACTCAGTGAGACCTTGTCTCTAAATAAAACACAAAATAGGGCTGGGGATGTGGCTCAGTGGTTGAGTGCCCCTGAGTTCAATCCCCAGTACACCCCCCCTCCAAAAAATTAAGGAGACGGTTTTCCTCACATGGTTCAAAAATAGCTTCCAAGGGCAGTTTCCACAGGGGAGCTCCTAAGTGTTCTTGTCAGCGGCAGTAAAGAAAGAATACTCATGATGATTAGTACCCAAGATGTGTTATTTTATGACCAAACTTCCCTTGGCTGACATAGGAGTTTCTATTTATTTTTGGTGTGATTATTCCTACTTTGCCTCCATGCATGGAACATTAAACTTAAGGTAGGATCTTCCATTCACTTGATGATTGCTTATTGAGCGCCTGCCATGTGCTGGGTACCAGGAGTAAGATGAGGAACACCATGGACTTGGGCTCTACCTTGTGAATTTATAGTAAGAGAGTGGGGCTCAGAGTACAGAAAAAACAAAAAGCAAATCTTCATCAGACTGATTAAAAACCACTGCTATTAAACTTTTGAGTTAAATTTTTACTTTTCCCAAAACATTGTCTGGACAACATTGTTGTCCTAGGAAATATTGGGGAATGCAGTAATAAAACTATGTCAGAGCCGGGCGTGGTGGCACAAGCCTGTAATCCCAGCACTTTGGGAGGCTGAGACAGGAGAATCGCGAGTTCAAAGCCAGCCTCAGCAATGGCGAGGTGCTAAGCAACTCAGTGAGACCCTGTCTCTACATAAAATACAAAATAGGGCTGGGGATGTGGCTCAGTGGTCGAGTGCCCCTGAGTTCAATCCCCAGTACCAAAAAACAAAAACAAAAACAAAAACACTATGTCAGATCTTGTGCCTTTACAATGTTTGTGCTGCTCATGCCCTTTGTACGTGAATATGTTTGTCCACATGGCCAGTCAAAAAAAAAGATCTGGTTGACCTGTTTGCAAAAGACCTTTGACCAAATCTTTGCTGGACAAACAGAGAATCATGTTTTCAAGAAGGATCTATTCACAAACAGAATCCTATAGTGTCATGCTTTTTTAAATAAAAAATGGGGAGCAAAGTTCCACATTTGTAAATATGCCACTATGAAATTCAGTTTAAAAGATAAAGCAAAGAGCAGTGTAGGCCTTCAAAGCATCAGTACTACCAAACATTCATTAAGAAAAAAAAAACAAGAGATAAAAACAGTTCACTAATATCCCGTGTGTGGGTAGTAGAAAGGCTATAGTGACTCTTAACTTTCAGAAGAGACTGAACATATTAGGAATTTAACATCGAGTTATTTATCTCTGATTTAATATAATTAGTTCATTCACTCATTTTACTAATATTATTAAGCACTTACCATGTACAAACATTTTGCTAAGTGTTAGGGCACAATGGAATGTGAGATATGACTGGCATTTTAGCTTTAGTTGGGGAGAGAGACAAATTAATCGCATAGGTAAATGCATAACTAGAAAGTTTGAGCATTTGCAGAAGGAAAGTGGTGAGTTCTATGAAAACATGGAATAGGGGACCTCATGCAGACTGCAGTGTAGTCAGAGAAGGCTCCATGGAAAAAATGATATATTTAAGCAAAGCCCTAAAGATAAATAGAAAAATAAGAGTCCAGAAGACTAGACGAAGGGGAACAGGAGAAGGGGAAGAGAAAGCACTGGGAAATGCATTGGAATAAATTATGTTATATGCATATATGAATATGTCACAGCCCCACTATTGTGCAGAACTATACTGTACTAATAAAATTATAACAACAAAGAGGGGGAGGAGGTTTACAGGCAGGAGGAACAGCATGTGGGACACAGTATACTTGGATTTTTTTTTTTAATATATTTTTTTTTAGTTGTAGATGGACACAATGTCTTTATTTTATTGCTTTGTATGTGGTGCTGAAGATCGAACCCAGGGCCTCACGCATGCAAGGCAAATGCTCCACTGCTGAGCCACAATCCCAGCCCCAGTATACTTGGATTTTAATAAATTTCATATTGTGAAAAATTTCCAGAGTCCAAAAGAAAAACATAACATCCCATGATATTAGAAAAATATCATCAATTTGTTTCAGTCTAGCCAGAAATGTGTCAAGAAGAAAACTTCAAAGAGACAGATTTCATCTTTCCAGCCTGTAAACAAAATGCCCAAGATACTTCCCTAAGGCTTGAGATCGATTTGTAATTTCTCTTTTCATCATCCCAGAAGAATTTCCAAGCTTTAGTAAAATATTTTTCCACCTTTGTAGATCTACTACTATTAAATATAGTTTCAAAAGATGAAGCAAAGAGCAACTCATATCTTTAAAACACCAAGTACTACCAAACACTAAAAAAATAAATAAATAAAGCAAAGGATAAAATTCATTCACCAATGGTATGCTTATGTGAGGTGATGAAATGAAGTAACTCAGACTGTATACTGTAATTCATGAACAGGGCTGCGGTTTGGGAGAAGGGGTGGAGTGGCGAAGGGAGTCAACATGCAATCTTTCCCTTTCCATTTTTTCCCTAACTAATTCTATTTCTCTGGGTCATCTAGCTGTGGCTATAAATCAAAAGTATATAGGGTTTTCTTTTTCTTTTTAAAAAGCATGATTGATGACAAAGTCACCATGCTTTCAGGGCTGCATCTCTCTGTGAAGTTTCTCCTTTGACCTGAGATTACAAATAGTTCTTTTCCTGGTCAGATTTCTGCAAAGGGTGTGCACTTGACCCCAATGGGGAGTGGAAAACATGGTGAAAGTCTCTCCCTGCACTCTCATCCTACTGTAGCAACTCAAATCAAGGGTTCCCTGCTGGCCAGCAAGCTCATTTTGTAGGTAAGAGAAAGTAGATCTGTTCTTACATAGCATCTCATCTTTAAAACGGACTTTAGGTAGCATCTAATCCCAAACTCAAGTAATGCAGTGTAGTATTCTTCTAAATTGTAGGTATGAAATCTAGCTAAGTACCCCTAGGAAGGGAAGTTCACTATCTCTGATAGCTGCCATTTTTGAACATTCTTCTTGATATGGAGGTAAAGTTCATTGTTCTTTAACATCCACAAAGAGCAGCAATAATATTGTCTCTTGATCACTTTCCGTGTTCCAGGGCTGTGAAGTGCATTGTTTCTAATGCTTCCAAACAGCAGCACCAGGAAGGGATCATTATGCACATATTACAGGTGAGGAATCAGGTGCAAGTTCACATGGTTAAGAGAGATGATTCAGTCTGGCCAAATTCAATGCCCAGACACGATTCATCCTTTCTTCCCTCCCTTTTTCTTTCCTCCCTCCCTCCCTCCCTCCCTCCCTTCCTTCCTTCCTTCCTTCCTTCCTTCCTTCCTTCCTTCCTTCCTTCCTTCCTTCCTTCCTTCCCCCATCCTTCTCTCTCTCTCTCTTGCATGCCAGGATTGTGTCCAGGGACACTTTACCAGTGAGCTATGTTCCCTGCTCCCCCTGCCCACTTTATTTGATTTTATTTTTTTTAAATTTTGAGACAGGATTAGGCCTATTTTATTTTTATTTTTAAATTTTATTTATTTATTTATTCTACTTAGGTATACAGTGTGCATTTTGATTCATTGTACACAAATGGAGCACAATTTTTCATTTCTCTGGTTGTATGTGATGTAGAATCACAACACACATGCAGTCATACATAAATCTAGGGCTATGATGTCCATCATATTCCACCATCTTTACTGTCCCCACGCCCCCTCCCCCCTCTCATCCCTGTGACCAAATTCCTCCATTCTTCCCGTGTCCTCCCCCACATTATGGATCAGTATCCACTTATCAGAGAGGGCATTTGGCATTTGGTTTTTTGAGATTGTAGGCCCATTTCTTGACAACACACATAACTCTTGTTTCAAATTTGTATATTTGAAGGCACCTCTTAGAATCTTTTTTCAGCTTCCTCATTCATATCTCATATGGTGTGGTTTCTAGTGCTCTCAGAGTAAATATGACTATCTACATAAAAGATATCTATATCTCTCTTTCTCTTTCTACAAACATGCATACACACACACACACACCTTTTTATTCCCCGAAAATTGCACTCTGTTCTCCAAATGACAAATGCATTACAAACAGACTTCTTTGAGTCTTTTATTAATGGCATTTATTTTTAAATAAAATCATAACACATTGGTTAAGGTATAGATTTATGTAGGTTTAATCTTAGATTTCAACATTGACTACCTTTTAGTCTCTTGGACATTTTTACTTCTCAAATAATCAGCTTTCTCGCCTATAACACAGGGATGATGAGGATGAGGATGCTTACTTTTTAGAATTATTGTGAAAATTGACACTACATGTATAGTGCTTAGCAAAATGTCCAGCAAGCACTATTCCCAATAAGTAGTATTACTATTATTTCTTTATTTGCAGTAAATCAAAACTTGTCTGACTGCTGTCAGGTCAGATTTCCCTTTTACCATGTTTGTAAATTTGGATTTTAGATATATGCAATTTAAAAATCCATGCTAAATTTCATCATAGTTAAAGTTTAGCTAATAGTTCTAGCTGGAATCTTGCTTCTGTCATGGAATATATTTATAATCCTTTCTAGAATTATGAATTAATGAAGGTGGTTTGGGGCCACCTGTAGATTGGTAAAATTATTACCAGTACCTTCCAGTTGTTGCTAAGGTTAAACTGAGAAGTCAAAGTGTGTTCCGTTTGTGGCACCTTTGTCAGAGTTGTGGATGTTTAGCACAATAAACATGGAATCTTCCCTGTGTTCTTCTGCTTCCTGCAATTGTATCCCCCAGTGATTCCTTGAGTTTTAAGCTGCCTCTGACCTATGATGCTGCAAATCTTCTGATGTTGACATAGCTAAGTCTATTAACTATCTTGTAGGCTGAAAACCAGGACACCTGGGGCTAAGCACTAGCTTTCCACCGATGTACTTAAGCTCTCTGTGGCTCCATTTTTATACTTGTAAAAGTGAGCAAATATTCGTCCTTTCTTTCCTTTTGATGATATGGTGAAAATGAATTTAAAAAAATTATAAGGGGATGTTGCATTCTTAAAATTGATGACATATCATGTACAGATTCACTATCTAATTGGTTAACAATTACCTGTTAACAAGAGAAGTCTCTGAGCAGCCGATGTAGATGACATGAAGTCTAGGCATTTATCACATTCCTTTTATTCATGGATTCATCGTATGCACATGTCCAATAAGCTTGTTTTTTTTTAATTTCCTAGACCATAGCAAGTAGAAGATGAAAATGCATAGAGACAGACCAAGGTAGGGAAATTGAAAGTAGCAAGTAACAAATAATTGTTTTAAAAGAAGAGAGATGAAAGACATAAAAATTAGAAACTAAAACCTAAAGTTTCTCAGAAGTATGAGACTTCTCATACTAAATAAATGGGAAAAGAACCCTTGAACAGCTCCATAGGCTCTGAAAAACATCATTGAATTATAACTCAGTACTATGACTGATGTTCAAAATGGTTACTAGTTCTTATGTTGGAATTCTGGTTTTGCATGTGTTCATTGTGCTCTGTTCTGGAAGCAGTGCTCTGATTTTATTTTGGATAATAAATTTCCAGAGCTGTATTTAGTTCCAAAGAAAACAACACTACGGTATTTTTCTCTCCTCTGGCCTGTGGTCCAAGCCAGGTCAGTCATCTTCTCACAGGAATTTGGATGTTAAGCAGAGCAACACAAAACTGTTGGGCTAATTCATCCTCATGGTGGTACTCTAAATAGATACTCTATTCTTCCCTTCCATACAGAGCCTTGAGACTGTGCTCCCTGACCTTTTTAAGACTGGTTGTCCACTTTTTCTTAATTTGGGGGAGTGCACTAAATCATTCTAATAAAATGCTTATTTGTTTGCTTAACTTAGCCAAAGGTAATTTTGGTTGCTTACAATTTATTAATTGACGCAGATTTATTCAATTTCTCTTCCATATTTAATGTTTAGAAAACTACAGATTTTTGTGATAAAATTAAGAATATTTCCATAAAACTTTGTTAAAATTTCAAACTTTGACATTAAAGGGATATTTCTGTACTAAAGAATTCATTAATTTCCTAGCAACATCAAATTAATGAGCTGCAATTGTGTACAAATCCAACAATTGATTATGTATTATTTTTATAGCTTGAATATATCTCGGTGAACAGATTCTTTCTGATTAGCTCCTTATTAAAATGATGGCAGATGTCACAGAAACTGCCTGGGGACATGTCTAAAATGAACATGCTTTCAGTTGTGAACAAAACACTGAAACTTTAACAGATGTTGACATCTGTTTGTAATGGTTGTGCTAAATGCTTAGACAAAACGGTGAGCAAGGAGGACACACACAGCTTCCGACTCCGTGGTATAGTAGCCTGTGACTATGCACTGAACGAAAGGAAGAGTTGCCTTTGCTCACGATCAGCTGCTTTGCCATGTCTTTGGCCATGCATTTCTCCTGTCTAGAAAATCAGACATCAGAGTGTTATCAACATACCTTTTCTATTCTTTACCCATATCCTGTTCCTTTTCCAAGGTCTAGATTGAACAGGGAGTTCTCCATGTAGCTTTTCATAGGAACCACAATAGTGATGACAGTGAAACATGTATTGAGCACCATGCCAACCTCTTTTATTTTTTTGGTACCTGGGATTGAACTCAGGGGCACTCGACCACTGATCCACTTCCCCAGCCCTGTTTTGTGTTTTATGTAGAGACAGGGTCTCACTGAGTTGCTTAGCGCCTCACCATTGCTGAGGCTGGTTTTGAACTCATGATTTTCCTGTCTCAGCCTCTCAAAGTGCTGGGATTACAGGCATGCGCCACCACGCCTGGCCATGCTAACCTCTTGACAAGGATCACTTCACTTATTTCTCACTGTGCGCTGTGAGGTATTTATGTACGACTCTTTGGATATCCAACTGGTGGGAACTTTGGGAAGATTTAAAAGTATATGTAACTTAAAATATTGAATTCACTATGCCCACAATCACCAGGATCTTTTAAAGCCTAGAATCTAAAATATAAGGTGGGAAGGAAACAGATTTATATTTAACCATGAATCAGAATTGCTGGGGGAATCTTTTAAAGGTAGAGATATTTGAGTACCTTCTCAAGATTGCAGCTGAAAACACACAAGCACATGAACAGAATTCAGCTGACTCAGATCTAGAGATAATCACAAAGAATACTTGGTTGTGTTTCCATTCCTTTTTTTTTTTTTTTTGGTAGCTGTAAACTTTTAAACATCATTTTAGGAGAAATGTCACCTTATCAATGAGATCTTCCCTGATCATCTTATTTCAAATTTTAACCCATCCCATTTATATTAATGTTTATGTGGTTTCCATAGAATATCTCACTTTCTGCTTATTAATTACCTTTCACTTTTCTCCACCAGAGTAGCTTATCCCCCCACCCACAAGAATATCAGACAGCCAGGCATGGAGGCACAGGCCTGTAATCCCAGCGGCTTGGGAGGCTGAGACAAGAGGATCGTGAGTTCAAAGCCAGCCTCAGCAAAAAGCGAGGTGCAAAGCAACTCAGCAAGACCCTGTCTCTAAATAAAATACAAAATAGGGCTGGAGATGTGGCTCATTGGTCGAGTGCCCCCGAGTTCAATCACTGGTGCCAAAAAAATAAAATAAAATAAAAAAAGAATATCAGCTCCATAAAGGTAGAGAGTTTTGTCTGCTTTGTTCATTACAGCATCTACAGCCTCTGCAAGAGTGCCTGACATAGAGCGGCACTCTTTATCCAGTGGTGAATAAATGAATGAATACAGAGGCGAAAGTGCTCTTCAGAAATGCAGTATTATTTCCCCACCTATGAGAAATGGGAGTCAGTGCTGTGTCAGCAAAATATTTTTGGTGGATAGAATCATGGGACATCACTACCCTACAGAGGGCACTGTGGTGGGCACTGTGTCAGGAGCCTTGTAACACCGAAGCAGTGCCTACTGTGTCTGGGGCCACCTGGTCAACAGCAGGTGCTACACACAAGGGCAAAGCCCTGAGGAAGAGATCATCTGACCTCAGATGGGTTCAATGAGAGTGTTTATTAAATATAGTCAGCTGTTAGTTTCAGCACTTGTGCACATAACTCGTCTGCATTACGACTTCAGGGCTATGTCCTGGTTCCTACAGATCCCATCTTTCTGCCACCCAGATTGCCTAATTTTTGAACTTTTAAAGAGCAGAGTACTGCTTTCAGTGCCATTTAGTCATTTCCCACAGCTCTTCATCTTTTTAGAGTAGCTTTTAAAGTTACTTGGACCATTTTGGATATAGGACACTGGATTTCTATTTTTGTTCAACTAAATAAATGGAAGCCACAAAACATGCAAGCTGCACTCTTATTAACTGGAGGTTGGTTTTGAAATCATTCTCTAATTACCTGATGTCTTTCCAAATCAGACAGTAGATCTGAAGATAAAAATTTGGAATTAAAGACACAGAAAGGCATGAAGGGCTTCTTATAAGAATTAAGGGTAGTAAAGTTTCAAGGAAAATCACCAGGGCTTAGATTCAGACCTGGGTTCCAATGACAGCTCTGTCAATTAGCCCTGCAAATTCCACATTGAGTTGGAATAACGGGACTACCACCTCAGTTCACAAGCTGTAGCTCTATTGTGTAGAATTATAAATATGAGAATCATAATGCAAACTGCATATATGTTTAATCTAAAAAGCCACTCCAATTTTGCTGAACACTGAAGAAAGGAGGTGGATTGGTAGGAAGAGGGAATTTGTAGGCATCTAGCGTTAATTTTCCCATACTCTTTTGCCTGGAACTCCACTTCAGTGAGATGTATTTAGCCAGCTTGTGCTGCATGTCAGTCTCAATGCCTAAGTGACTTATAAGCCATACACATTCATTCTCATGCTCATTTGTCTGCAGTTCAACTACACTTCAGCCTTGAAGTTTAAACTGAAAGGAAGAAACTTGGTCTTATTGGGTTCTTGAGTTTCTCTCACTAAAAACAAAACAAAACACACCTCAGTTGAGTGGAAAGAGTTAAAAAAAGAAAAGAAGAGAAATAGGCCAGAAGAAAATCAGCTAGAAGCCAGGTTGGGAATGAGAGCAGTCCCAGTGGATCCATACTTCCATTACAGGTTTGAGAAAAGTAGTCATTGCCCACACCAATGGACACCATGCGGGGACTCACCCGTGTTACAGAAAACCTGGAGCTGGAATAGTTCTTGACTTCTTCTTTTTTTTTTTTTTTTTAATTTTTTTTATAGTTGTTGATACACCTTTATTTTTCTTTATATGTGGTGCTGAGAATCGAACCCAGTGCCTCACGCATGCTAGGCAAGCGCTGTGCCACTGAGCCACAACCCCAGCCCAGTTCTTGACTTCTTTAAGTAGAAAAGGAAAAAAATAAAATAGTGTCCATGGTGGAAAAATACAATGGAACAATGAAAAGGATACCTATCAAGAGGACTTATCTAGGTGGGGCTCCTTGGGTGACTTGACTTCAAGGTTGTGGGTCATCCAGGCTTGTTTTCATGCTACTGGTTGTGATTAGGTCTTCTCCATGCAATTCCCATTGTTCTGACAAAGATGGCTAATGAAGAGGGCTTTTTGTGGCCAAGACAAAAGTTCAAGATGGAAACTAACTGATACAAAAGAATTTAAGGCCTGAACTCCAGTCACATCCTCTAGCACGCCACTCGAAAACAAATCAAATTACCAAGACCAATATCAGAAGGGGTGGGAGGTATATGTCACCACAATAGGGACTGAGCGTGTGACTTGCTAAATATTAATCTAAACCTTCACAGACATTCTTTGAATGGGACTATGGTTAAAAATGCTCGTTACTGTCTTAGAAATTCGCAGTGTATAGGTATATTAAAGGCTCTGGGAGTCCTGTTCTAAACAAACTGGTTTGATTTTATTTGGTTGAGTGCTTCCCAAATTTATGTAACCATAATACTTTTACCTCTACTTCACAAAGCCTATTTATATTTCATGGAACCAGATTTTTGCTGAATACACACTGGGAAATGCTGTTTCCAAGTATGCAATTATAGAAATATTAATTGCACTGGTTCTGGATCAGAATTGTGTCTCTGAGTTATTTTAAATGTCTGAAATTCTTGGGTAGACAGTAGCTTATAGTAGATTAAATTGTGATTCTGGGATTAGGAGATGGATGTGAAACTTGGACTGAAGCTGTGATGGGAAAGAAGTAGGTGCTGGCAGGTTGATTCAGACAGAATCCAGCTGAGGGTTCTCATGATAGGTTCTGTAAAGACCTGGTAGAAAACAGCCCACTATCACAGGGTTTGCTTAGGTGATATTGAGGATAAGGCCTCAGCTCGTGGCAGAAATCATGGATGTATGATTTCTCAAATTGTTTTTACCTTTTCCCCTTCCAGACATATTTCACATGTACATAATGATACCTGGGAACATATTTTGCCATGACAATAAAGCTGTAAATTGTATAGTGAATGAGAAAAGTTTGATTTGGTAGCATGAATGAAATTTGTTCATTTCATATATCAAGGTGTAATTAGTCAATAAATTGATTGATATAGGATCTATCTCAATTTGGAGATTAGCATGACACTGAGATCTGAATTGGAGGAACAGAAGCTCAGAGAGGAGGCCAGAAAGAAGAAAAAAAAGAAAGATGTACAGCAAAAGCATCATTCAGTAGGGTCACCTAAGGACAAATGAACTTTGTGTTAAAGTACTTTTTCCCAGCCCCATTTGTGCTTTGTGGGTTTTAGAAAGAACTGTGTTTGTTTAATACAGATTTATAAAGAATTTTCATTCCCGGAGGATACATGAAGCAAAGTGTTGCTACAGCTTCCGCTGCGTGTTAGTACATCAGAACGGGCAGGATTTTGAAGATTGTATATCCCAACACTACAATTTTACAAATGAGACAATTAAGGCACAGAGAAGAAAATAAAGCTCAAAATTATTCAGTTGGAAGAGAATAATCTGGAAATGGACCTAAGTCTCATAGCTTTCAATATAGGGCACTTTATACAACAGTAGCAGCTTTATTAAATAATAATAATTGTGGGGAATTTATTAAACCAGCCACAGCACTAAGCAGTTTACATGGACTATCCCTTTTATCTCCCGTAATACCCCATTGGGTAGCTATTCCCTTTATATATATTAGGAAATAGAGGCACAGAGAGGTTAAAAACTTGAACCCAGGGGTTATGTGTAAAGGAGTGATAAGAGACAGGATACATCATGAAGTAATTTCCAAAGCAATGTCTGGCATTCATCAATCTTGGTTCCAGAAATATCCATTTGACAAAAGATAGGAAAATACTTGATATCTCTTCACTTGCTCAAATAGAATATGGGCTTAGAGGAGGTCCTTTGTGCCCCTTCAAAGCTGCTTTCTAAGGAAGAGTGCATATTTCCTGATCTTTAAATCAACCATCAAATTCAACCATCCTCTTCTTCATCCAAGTTAAATACTAAACTAAAAATCCCCCAAAACAATTGGGTGGAAAGTAGAAGACAATCAGCAGATTTCATTGCATTCTAAGAAACTAACTCCCAGGAATACAGTCTTGAAGTATTAAGTTCAAAGGAAAAAAACTTGATCTTAGTGGGTATTTAATCAGTCAGCTCACTACAAAAATAAATATGTAAGTAAGTAAATAAATGTAGACAAAACACAAAAATAGACAAATTTAAAAAAAAAACTCAGTTGAGTGGAAGGATCATATTAGCCATGAAAAGTAGAGGTAGGCCTGAAGGAAGTTAGGTTTGGAAAGAGTGAAGTCATCAATCTGCCCTTTAGTTATAGATTTGAGAAAAGGAGTCAAGCCACCTGGATGAACAATGAGTGGGACCAAGGGAAACTCCACTCTGCCCACCTATTGAAAACATGGAGCTGAAATAACTCTTGCCTTATTCAAGGGGTAGAAAAGAAAAATATGATAGTTCCCACATTTTGTGCAACATTTAAAAGAAACAGCATCAAGAAGACCGGGGTGGGAGGGAGGGCAGAAGAAGAGGTACTATCTGAAAATAAGCTGCTCTGGGATGCAGAAAATATTTAAGAAATAGTTGGACACATTCAGAAAAGCACAAGAAGATGTGATGCCTATGAACCAGGGGCACAAGGCCTGGGGTATCATGAGCTGCAAGGAGGTGGGTTGTCAAAGACCACGGTGAAGTAAAACGACATAGAAGGAGGATAAAGGACTCCTTAGCTCTAAAAATAGGCTTAAAAAAGAATACACGTGGCCATGTAATCCAATAACTCCTAATTTAAAAGGAAATTATAAAATACCTATGGGTGAATACCTTCAATTTTCCATCAAAATTTGCTGGAAGCAGCTAAAGCAGAGGAAATATGTAGGTTTGAGTACATTTTCTGGCAGGAAAGAGCAATACTAAAAAATAAATTATTAAAGACTAGAAGAAACTAGAAAAAGAAAAAAGTTAGCCCAAAACCAAAACTAGAAAGTATATTATAGAATATAAAGATAAAATTATGGTAAAATAAAACAAAAGAGAATAACATCCAAAGATGATAATTTGAATTTTAACCATAACAATATTAGCTATAACAAAATAATAAAACAGCTAATATTTAGTGCTTACTAGCATTGTTACTAAGTGATTTATTTATGTTAATTGATCATTTATTTGTCTTAATTCAATTAAGGAGGGTATTATTATTTTTTAATATATATGTTTTTATTCTAACTGAGTTTACATGACAGCAGAATGCATTTTGATTCATTGTACACAAATGGAGCATAACTTTTCATTTCTCTGGTTGTACACAATATCGAGTTACACCACATGTGCAGTCATACATGAATCCAGGGCATCGTGGTCCATCACATTCCACCATCTTAAGGAGGGTATTATTATCCTCATTTTACAACAGAGGAAAACAAAGCTAAGAGAAGTAGCTTATTATAGCTTATGCGACTAGAAATGCAGAGCCAGAATCTAAACAAGAATATTTGGTTCACTCTTTTTTCTTTTCTTCTCTTTTCTTTTCCGTGCTGGGGATTGAACCCAGAATCTCATAAATATATCAATGTTAAGAATGTGCTGTACCAGTGAGCAATACTTCCAGCCCATTTCATTCTTAATAAGAGAGAAAAGCCTCCAGCAAGGCAGATAAGAAAAGAAGAAATGAATAAGCGATATGCACAATAAAAAGGAAAAGAAAAGTGAGAATATTTTGAATAACTAGTTCATATTTAATAAATGTGTGAGGAGCATATTAGTTTTCTAGGGCTACCATAGTGAAGTATTACAGACTGAGTGGCCTACGCAACAGAAAGTTATTTTTCACAGTTCTGGAGACTGAAGGTCTAAAATCAAGGTGTCGTCAGGTTTGGTTTTCTTGAGGCCTCTCTCCTTGGCTTGCAGAAGCCTGTCCTCTAAGAGCATCCTCATGTGGTCTTTTCTCCATGTGCAGGCACACTTGCTGCTAAATTTCTTTGTGTGGCAGATTTTCTTTTATAAAGGACACCAGTTAGATTGGATAAGAGTCTACTCTAAGGGCATCATTTTAACTTAAATCATTTCTTTGAAGAATTTCTCTCTAAACATATGTTTGTTTCTTGTGACTGAAGTGCCAGACAGAAGTTTAATATTAAAGGAAGATGTCAGGCAGAGAATGCACTTGATTTACAGCTAAATTCAGTGGTCAGAAACTACTTGGTTTAACTTCTTGATTTCAAGCAAATTGAGTGCAAATTATAAGTTTGCCTCTTACCATTTAACTCTGAGCAATTTACTTTAACTCCTCTGAGTCTGAATGTCCTCAACCATAAAATATTTCTTCATCTTTAAAGCCAGAAGGAATAATGATAAAATTCAAAGCAGTCAGTACATATTAATATCATATAAACTATATAACAAATTATTGCCAAATGTTCACTATGAACCACACAATGCACTAGACTAAACGCCTTATGTCTATTATTTTTTCTTTTAATCATTATGTGAACTAAGGGAGGAAATGAGGAAAATGGTACAGGCCAGAGAGGAGGGAGCCAGAACTCAAACACACATCTGGCAGGCTTCAAAGTCAGCATTTAAAACTGTCATGTTTATTGCTTCCTTCTGTTGCCATCAAGACCATTGCCAGTCACAGATGATCTTCAAGGTTACTTACATAAATCCTTTATTGCATCATAGGCAGAGACACACACATATACTCAGAGAGATCAGCCTATTTCCCTTTCTGATTAGAAGTAGTGTCATTTCTCAGTATTGTTCTAAAAACAGATTAGTCACAATGGATTCTATAGTGTTTCAATTACGGATTTGTACAGTCAGCCGACAACATGGCTTATAAAAATGTTCTTTTAGAGCCACGGTGGATCTCTTTGAACATTTGTGCAATGTCTTCAGTACAGAGAGTACATCCATGAAGTACAAGGATGGGGAATAACGTAATGAAGCCTGTTGGGAAGCCCTCTCTCTCTGCAGTCAACTGTGGTTTCAGATGTTTGTCATTATGTCTCTGAACTCCATTCTCTATAGCTCTATTTTGGAATCTTAGAGTTAAAAGAGATCAGCAGATGCTTTAGTCCCATCTTCTTCCCCATGCTGGAATCATTTCAACACTATTCTTGATAGTCACTGCCACTCGCTGTGGTTGGAGAGCTAGGCACAGCATCCTGGAATCTTCCTTTTCATTTCTGGAGTTGACCAGTGGTTGCATAGTTCATTTTTCTGTCTTTCTGCAACTTTCATTCTTGATCTGAGTTCTGCCTTCAAAGCAGTATAGAATAAATTTATATTTTATGTATGACAAGTCTTTAAAATTTGAGTACAGTAATTAGATTTTGTGAAGTGCAAATAGTCTCATTTTGTGCTCAATTAAGACCACAGCACCTAACACAGTGTAGGAAATACAGTAGGTACTCATCGACTTTCTTGATGAATGACTGAAAGAGTTCTGCTTTTAACACTAGCAAATCCAGAGTCCTGAACATCTTCTAAATCTCATAGGGATTAGTTAGTTCTTCATCTATGAACATGGTCTGGTGTGTTGACGTAATTCATAAAGTGACTGAAACCAAGTTTCTATGTCTTTGACATGTAAAGCATAAAGTGTGTCCATTAACTCTTCTCAAGTGTGAGTGCCATGTGGTGAGGGACTACGTATTATATGGAAACAGATAAATAAGTGAATAATTCCGAATGGTTGCTTTAGGCAGTAATGGTTCTGACATTTACCCTGCCACACTTGGCTACAACTGGTTTGACTAACGGTAAACATCTGATTTAATCTAGGCCAATCAGATTAATTTCTTGGGAATTTGGAATTAGACCTATTTCTGGGTAAGTGAGCTGAAAGGGACATTGAAGCTGGAAGTAAGGACGAAACTAGACATGGCTCAAAGTTCCTAGCAGAACCAACAGATTCTTAACACAGATGAGAAACACATTAAGCTCTAAGAGAAAGTGAGGTGGACCGTGTGGTTTCTGATTGCTTCCCTGGCTATGGCTCCAGTTTCCATGAGGGTCAGCTGTTTTTCATTTCTGTGAGAGTTCTGAATTCTTGTAGTAATTAATATCTTCCCCAGACAGATACATACACATGCACATGCTTTGAATGGAGTTGGCCTAGGTTAGTTCTGTTCCTGGCAATCAAGCGATCCCTGAATAAAATAGTTTATTCAACTTAACATAACAGTAATTCTTGACTTATACTCTGGGCACAGAAAACTAAAACACTAAGGTTTCCCCCCCCCCCCACAAGAACTTCTGCTAAAACAATTGTATAACAGATTTTTAAATAAAGTTTACTCAGTCACACAGTTGTTCAGCAACAATGTATTAAGCAGCTCTAGTCACTTGTCACTTTTTGCTGCTGCTGAGACATTTGTCTCTAATAATGATCCCTTTCTTACTTCTTATCTAGTGTAATGAAAAAGCAGGTCACTGATACAACCATGAGCAGTGGTAAGTAAATAAAAGTTAATTAGCTCTGAGAGTGGGCAGCAGGGACAAGGTAGTGCTCTTAAGTACCTGATTTTTGCCACGTCCGTTTGAGTGCAGAGAGAATGTTTTGCTTATTGTGCGTTTCCCTCTGAAGCTTTTGGTTGCTGAATGTGTAGTAAGTGTATATTGGATACCTGGGACGTTATGTATGGTTTTAGGCATATGTATGTATACGGAGATTTCATATAAGTTGCATCTAAACATACGTGTATGTATACACACACACCATAACTAATCCAACAATGAGAAAGAGTCAATCACATTTTTATAAATAAATGTGATTGCATGTACAGACTAGCAGATATACTGGGAATCTTAATCTCCGATTCATACATATTGAATAGAACTGAAGGCTAAACTTGTCTATTCACTAGGATTTTAATTCAGCTCCTCTATCCCACCCTTTACTTAAACCAAATGTATTAAATGAAACATTCAGATACCCATTCCCTAGCTGCTTTTCAGTGGTCCTACTTTGTGTGGGAGATCCCCTTTGTCCCCATCACTTTTGGATTCAGCTTCAGGGATGACAAGGGCATGATGAAGAAGTACATTTTTTTTTTCATAGTCCAAATGCCAGGGCAGTTTTTACTTGGTGCAAATTTATTTTAATTAGCAATAGAGTTATTGTGAGAGTTAAAAGAGTTAATGTCTATAAAACACTTTGCATAGTCCATGGTACTTGATAAGTGCTCAATGGGTGATGGTTTCTAGCACTGTTTCAATTGTTGATGATTCTGCTGTCCATGTCCCCAAAGAGAAATGTAGGAAATGATTTGTAAAGTACAGGATTAAGGTCAGGGGGAGCATATGAAAAAGCATTATATATTTTCTGGTCATACTGATGTTACTTTTAAATGTTAAAAATTTTGGTGATAAAAATTTATTGCACTTTCTCATGAGGACAAGCCCAAGTGTTTTTTTGTGAGAGCAAATTCCCTTGTGCTTCTTAACTTTTTGTTTTCTTGGTGTAGAGTCTGTTTTCCCTAATTCACTGTGGATTTTATGAACTTTTCCCCTTTCAATCCTAGTTGTTTCAATCCAGACTGTGGCAGGAATGGTATTTAGAGAAAAGAGATACAAGAAATGGAAGCTATTTAAGATAAACATATTTTAAGACCCCAGATACTTCTACAATAATTTTTCATTCCTTCTTAGACACTTGGTGAAAAATGACCTATCTTGTGTGTTTTTACTCTTGAAATTAGGAACAAGTTCTTACCAGCCAGCTTCTGTGCCTTTGAAGGTTGAAATGCTAGTGTTTTGGTCTCCGTCCTCTTGGATGACTGGTGGAAGTACCTTCTAAGCACCTTCCTATGAGAGTTTCCTCAGATTTGAAGGAAGAATTAGATAGGACTGAGGCTACATAATGTCCTAAGTGTACATAATTTATATCCATGGGAAACCCATTCAAACTCACAGGGGAGGCTGAGCGTGGATGCCCATAGATTTTAAATAACAGGATAGAATACAATTTGGAAAACGGGATTGAATGGATCTTGGATTGGATGTTGATCATAAGATTACAAAGCCAAAATGAAGGCTGTTGGCTGAGCAATATACAGTTGTGTATATGGCTGTGTAATGTGCTTCCATTTACTTGCCACAAACCCCCACCCTTAGTCTGAGTCTCTGTTGGCAGGGAAATCAACCTTGCCTTAAGAATACGTTCTGTTAGTTCAGATGTGAAGCGGTTAATGTTTTCATATACTTAGATTTCTTTATGGCGAATGATACAGACAATTATTTTCCTGTATTCCCATAATATATCAAGGGAATCAAAGAACTCTAACAAGAGGCCTCATTTTTAACTAATAGATCTGGCTGGGTTGTAAAACTTCAGAAAACTCTAAAGCACTCATGTTATCCTGAAGCAAGAAATGAACTTTCTTAGTATATATGTCACTAAGTAACTACTGCTACGTGACTATTAAAGTAACCTGTGTCATCCTTTACATGTGCTTTAGTTTAAGATGCTAATAGAATTATGATCAGATTTATCAATATAATTAATTTACTCTAAGATTTTGTCTTCCAGGAGAGAGCTCTTTGTCCTCTACTTGGGGAACCTCTGTCTCTCTATGGTGTAAAAAGCAAATGTCTTTTTTAGAAAATAGCCAGCTATTACAGTAGGGAGTATGTAGATCATCTTGATTATTGTACCATCCATCAGGGCAGAGATGGAAACATTGTGAGCTGGGAACATTGAGTTTCATTTTTACCAGTATCCTTGCCTTTTAGAAGGTATTTGTTAGGAGTACTTAAAGTAAAATGGATTGCTTTGAAAATTGTGAAATGAGCTATAGGGTAGCTTTTCTATTTAATTATCTTTTTTGTTTGTTTTGTATTTGCTACTGAGAAAAACTGAGTAGGACCTAAGCTATCCATTCTTTGAAGTATCCAAGTTGCTTAGAATCCTTTTAGGTTAGCTAAGAATACTGTTTCTAGCCATTCCAAAAGTTATAGCTTGATAATTTATAATTCAATTTCATGTCAATTATAATCTCCTTACTGTACTTCTTTCTGTGTTGTGGGTATTTCCCAAACTCAATCATAGTTTATACCTCCAGTTAGAAGGATAAACAATAAAAAGCCTTTCCTATGCACGGGTGGGGATAGAAGACCCATAATCTTCCCCTACCCCACCTTCAAAGCTCCCAGGCCCCAAACTTCAAAATCATATATTCTTTTTCCCCTTCTGATCTAATATTAAATCATATTGATTTTGTCTCCACAATACTTTTCTATTTATTTCTCATTTTTCATTACCATTGCTATAACCTTAGCTTATATCCTCCCAAATAATTCATTAGTGTTTATTATGCATTGGTTTGTTAACTCAGAAAACATCTGTTATTCATCTATACCTACTAGGTACTAGGTATTAGTAAATGAATACTAGCAATAAGCAAGCTAAAACTCATATTGGGCATAATCTTATTTAGTCCCTAAAAAAAGCCTTTAAACACATCTTTTATGTATTATATCTTCCTACTCCAATGCATTAAAAACATATTGCTAGATTAATTGTATTCACTGCTGCATTCTTACCTGCATTCTGACCCTGATAGTATGGTTCTCATCTTTTTTCAGGGTTATATTACAGTGTTAATTTTCTTACATTTTAGATCAATGCGTTCTCTACACTTTCCTTAGCTTTAGTGGGCATGTCATTCTTATCATATAGAAATGCTGTTTTGTACGTCTTATTTTCAAAATCCATCTCTTTTTTTCCCAATATATTGACAGTTTAGTAATCTAAAAGCTGAGATTACAATGCTAAATTTTAAACCAGAGAATATAACATAAAACAAAGACTGGAAACAGAAAAATATGGATCACTTCACAAATTTACATGTCCTTCTTGTCCAGGGCCTTGCTAATCTCTGTATCATTACTATTTTAGTATATGTGCTGCCAAAGTGAGCACACTATTGTGTGTGTGTGTGTGTGTGGGTGTGTGTGTGTGTGTACCAAGGATTGAAGCCAAAGGCACTTAAACCACTGAGCACCATCCCCAGACCTTATTTATTTAATTTTGATACAGGTTCTGGTTAAGTTGCTTAGGGACTAAGTTGCTGAGGCTGGCTTTGAACTTGCCATCCTCCTGCCTCAGCCTCCCAAGTTGCTGGGATTGCAGGCGTGTGCCACCATGCCCGGCCTGTCTATTTTAAACCTCACTTTAAGTGTCACTTTTTAATGAAGGTTTTCCTAATCTTCCTCCTTCATTTGGGTAGATCCTTATAGTTTGCTGTCCTGCATCAGCCCTTGCAATCTAACACCAACTCTGTACCTACTCATCATGAAATGCTTCTCTAACAAGCATTTAGACAAGAAGAGGGAGCTGGAGATGTCCAAATCAGTTGGCAATTGCTCTGTACTTCCTCTTATTGCTGGTATGCTCTTATGCTCTGCCAATAACTTTGTCCATCTCTGTCCTCTTTTCTCTGCACCTTCACACAAATTCTGGTGTTTTCTTTGCCTTTTTCTTGGCATTTTGTAATTGATTATCCTGAATGGATTTTGAACTGACCTTTCTGTTTTTTTCCAAACTGGATATTCTTAGGTGAAATTTTGTTTTTCTTCCATCTCCCAGAATCTATTCTTGTCTGGGGCCAGGTCAATGCCAGTCTTTCCCTATCTTTTTCCTCAACAGAGTTGGGTAGTTGATAAATTATCTTCAGCTGGGCATGGTGGCACACACCTGTAAACCCATCAGCTCGGAAGGCTGAGGCAGTAGGATTGTGAGTTCAAAGCCATCCTCAGGAACTTAGTGAAGCCCTAAACAATTCAGTGAGACCCTGTCTCAAAATAAAATACTGAAAAAAAGGGCTGTGGAGTGGCTCAGTGGTTAAGCACCCCTGGATTCAATTTCTGGTACCGAAAAGAAAAAAAAAACATTTTACATTTTTTTTTTTAATTTTTAAATTAAAAATTTTCATTGTGGTAAAATACATATAAAATTTACCATCTTGACTATTTTTAAGTGTACAGTTCAGTGGTGTTAAGTCTGATTACATTGTTGTGCAACCAATCCCCAGAACTTTTTTCATCTAGCAACCTTTCTTTACATTTTTTACATGGCCATTTACTTGTTGGTTTTATCTTGTCTATTAGACTGAAAGTCTCCTGAAGTCAGAGCAGAGTTACTGATTTTGGTATCTCTTATTGAAATATCTGGTGTAACCAATAATTGCTTCATGAAATTGAACTGTTTTCTCCAGGTTCTTTTCTAATGTGTTCTCCGCAGGGACCTTGCTTTGCTAGCAGACCTGGATTCTGCTGTCAATGAAACAGTGCGCATCTTGAAAAGATTTCCACTTACATAAGCAGGGGAGATGAATCAACTTTGTTAGAGGCTGGCGTAATCGGTTGGTTGCCTCTGCTTTGGAGGTTTTGGCTTTTGACTTCACTTTGACATGGTGCTGTTTTTGTTCTGGGAGGTGGGGCAGTGCTGCTTTATTTATTTTAAGAAGGCAGAGAGCCAGGAACACATAATTGAAAGGAAGTTTCTGTGCTGGCATTGTGTTTTTCCAACTAAGATGGCAATAAATAAATTGCAACTTCCTTTTGTTTGAAGTGGCTGATGTGAACTGGACTTTAACATTTTATGCTCGTAAAATTGCACATGGCCAATACTTCCAAAATTCCTGTTTTAAAACAGACCTCTGCACACTACCAGCAATGTGTCCTTTTACCTAGCAGCCTTACAGAATTTTACTTTACCTGTCAGCCACATTCTTCAGACTTAGAGGAAACTCATTTTCCCCATCCCTTGTATCCCTAAGGTTCTCAGAGAACTTGTGTCTTTTCTAGTCATCACTGGTTCCCTTTTGTTTTCTCAAAATTCTTTTCCTCACCTATGTTTTGCCTTTGTGACTGCTCTCTGTTCTCCATTAAGCGTCGTATTTTCCTTGATTTCTCAAAAATATCATATTAAATCATTTGTCTATAAGAGATATTTAATGGGTTCATATGTGACTATATGACCAGTGTAACTCCACATCATGTACCACCAAAAGAATGGGAAGTTATACTCCATGTATGTATATTATGCCAAAATACATTCTACTGTCATGTGTAAAGAATAAAAATAAATAAATACATATATTAAAAAAAAGAGAGAGATTTAATGGAGCAAGAGGAAGCACGAAAGTGGAGTTTACTATATATCATAATGGTACAGAAAAATTAAATTGATATTTGGTATACTGTTCTTAAACTTCCTTAGCCAGCAGAGAGACACTTTGAAGCTTGACTTCTTTCTTTAATTTGCAGAGTCTCTTGATTTCTTTTCATTTCCTTTATTGTATATTTCTGAGCCCCTAGTTTTCTTCTGCTTCATGGTTCTTGGAATGTCAAAATCCTTCCAATTTTCATGCTCTGCTTATCTTGCTGTAGTCTCTATGTATGGTGCACTGGGACTATAATTCCATAATCATAATGGCAATTTTTTCACTAAGAAGATAATTACATATCTAAGAATTTTTTTAGAAAAAAAGTTTTATTTTAGCAAAGTTTTAGATCTAAAGAAAAATTGCAAAAGTATCAGAGAAAAAAAAAGTACACTTACTTGAAGTCTTGAACATGGAGGAGCTGTACAAATTATTCACCTCTTTCAACTCCTTAAAGATAGAGGAGCTACACAAATTATATGGAATTCTTGTGCATGGCAGATTTGTCTCATATCTCCCATTAGTTTATTCAGTCATTTGTTTATATCTGTTTAAACTCATGGATATTTATTTTATATTTTGGGTTATAATACTATACTACTTAATTTATTTTGTTCCTCAAATTGACTTTGGCCTTTAGGAGTTCTTTCTGTTGGCTCTTGATTCCCTTTGTCATATTCCTACTGATGTGGCTTTTTTCATTTTTTTCAAGCTCTTCCTCACTTTCTGGCACTATAAAATGCTTCTATTGAAGAATGGTATTAGAAAATAAGATCTAGGTGCTAGGCACGTTCATTGCTACTGGCTGTTGTGGTTTATAGGCCCCTTCACATGACAGAGCAAGGAAAATTCCCACTCCTGTATATACACATATCTATGCATATTTCTATTTGTATCCATCTATATCTACATTAAGCTGAGCATGAGTTCATGTTGATGTCTCCATCTCTAACTACTGGATGACTCTAGCCTTTCCCCCTTCTTGTCTGTAACTTCCCACTCAGACCATAAGAAACTTAGCTCCCACCATTTGCAACACATTTACTTCTTTGTTCAATTGCAGTATATATGCACAGTGGTTTCAGAATTGTTCCTCTGTGCTCCTGTGGGATACTACTTTATCAACCAGAGTGTGGTGCTTATATGCAGTTTCTTTTGCCTTTAGTCTTAAAACTCCACCTATTTCCAAAGTTACTTAGAGTTGCACCCTTCTCCTTAACCCCCTTTGGTAAGATTATTTCCTACATTTGTAATATAGATTATTTAGTCACATGCTGAATTTCTTCCTGTGATTGTTCAATGATTTTTGTTTCAATTTTGTACCCACAGTGGGGTTCATATCATACTATAATGTTTTATGGATTTTAACAAATACATAATCCAAATTGTATCTGTGATTGCAGTATTGTAAAGAATAATTTTACTGCCCTAAAAAAATCCATGTGCTTCACCTATTTATATCTTGTCTATTTCTCTAGACCCTGGAAACCACTAATTTTTAAATTTTCTTTATCATTTTGCCTTTTCCAAATGACATGTAATTGGAAGATAGTATGTGACCTCTTCAGACTGACTTCTTTCACTTAGCAATGTGCACTTAGCATCCATTCGTGTTTTTGCATGGGGTGATAGCTTATTCTGTTTTATTCCTGTGGTATTCCTTTATATTAATGTCCCTATATAAGTTTCCTTTTTGTGCTGAAGAACATGTTTTGACATTTCTTTGTATCTCCCATTCTGTTGGAAATGAATTCCTTCTATCTTTACTGAGAAGACTATTTCTTCTTCATGTTTGAAGGATAATTCCACTGGATAGAGGCTGATTTTTTTTTTTTTTCTTTCAACACAAAAAAATTTCATTCCACTATTTTCTTGTCTACATAGTTTCTGATGAGAAGCACACTGTAATTCTCATTCTTGGTACTCTATTTGTAAGATTTCTTACTGCCCCTCACATATGTGAGTCCAGCTTTTTCCAAGATTTTATCTTTGTCTTTGGTTGCCTGCAGTTTGATTATACCAAGCTTAATTTAAGAAAAAAAATTATTGTGCTTGGTGTTATCTGAGCTTCCTGGATCTCTGGTTTTGTCTCTTTTATTAGTTTTGGAAGATTTTCAACCTCTGTTACTTCATATTTGTTTTGCTACTTTCTTCTGTTTCTGGTTTTTCAGTTTCACATACATTGCCTGCAGAGTCTGAATAGGGTCTTATTCCCTTGAGTCCTAGTGAGCCTACCTTTCCAGTGTGAAAGCTGCAAGAAAGCCTTGTGGGAGGTTTTCGGTCTCAGCCTATGAAGTGGGAGGTAGAAGGTGTGTCATTTGGTGGGGAGGTGAGTAGATGGAAGTTCTAGAGTTTCTGAGTTGTTTGTAGTAATTAGGATAATTTAATTCTTGTCAATATGTTGCTTCATTGGAGTGGGACGAAAAGTTGGCCTGTCAAAGTGCCAGGGTCATTCTGTCCATTCCTAATGGATCCAGAGCTGCTTGGACAGTTCAATAGTGCTTTTCTCTGGTGTTTGCTCTTCCTTTTCACACTAAATGATCGATTAGCTTTCCTTTGGTCGCATTGTCATGATTAGTTTCTTTGATCCTGGCTGCTTTGGCAATTCAATGTGCTCATAGCAAATGAGATGTATGATATAGGGTGTTGCGTGCTGTTCAACTAGACTGTGAACTTGGAAGGACAGGAGCCAGGTCGGTTTTGTTCATTGCTGAATGTCCAGCTCTGTGCCTTGACATTGGCTAAGAGCAGATGTTCAATAAATTTGTTGAATGATAAAGTGAATTTTGAACTAGTCATTTAATATCTAAAGTCTTTTTTTTTTTTTGGTACTGGGAATTGAACTCTGGGGTACTCAACCACTGAGCCACATCCCCAGCCCTATTTTGTGTTTTTATATAGAGACAGGGTCTCACTGAGTTGCACCTCGCTGTTGCTGAGGCTGGCTTTGAACTCATGATTCTCCTGTCTCAGCCTCCCAACGTGCTGGGATTACAGGCTTGTTCCATTGCGCCTGACTCTTAAGGTCTTTTGTTTCTCCATCTATTTAAGAAAGTTTTGCCATACTTTTTCATTATCTATATGAATATATTATAATATTTAAAAGAAGCAATCACGTGGAAATTAATTCTGTTATAAAAAGAATTGAATCAAATTATTTGATTTGAAAGGGAACGTGGAAACCATTCTCACAGGCAGTGTAGAAATCCTTTCGGTTAGGATTCTGACTAACAGTTATTAGCAGCTACTCAAATACTTCCAATGACTGTCAGCCAAGTAGGTCCCAATGAATCCCATTGTCAGGTAACTGTGCAGGGTGACTTGAGAGGTGATTCTAGAACCAGCAGCATCAGAACAACCTGGAATCTTGTTAGAAGTGAAAAATCTCAGACCCCAATCCAGACTTGAAGTCAAATTTACATTTAACAGGATATCCAGGTGATTCATATAAAATTTGAAAAGCATTGCTCTTGATGTTTTTCCTATTAAAAATATATATTGATCTGAAAGTTTATTCTTTCTAATACTCACTTGTCAGTCGCAAATTGTTTTCTTATAACTTTAAGTCTAGTTGTTCCTTATTGCACATGACAGCTGTTCAAACATTTGAAGCCCAAATCTGAATTTTTCCTTCTCTCTTTTCTTCCCAGGGTATTCAAGGTTGGGAATGCTTCCTGTCCTAAGCTTTCTAGTGGTACCAATGTTGTGCAGGATTGTCTTAACATAAACATCAGCGCCTGCAACTGAGGGGTTTATGAAGAGAGAGGCAGGCTACATCACCACTTTTCCCTCATGATAAATTGAATTGGAATGAGAAAAAACATTACGAGCTGGTTGTTTATGCATTCAAGCCTTAGGGCATATAAACAGGATGAAACCACTTGTCTCACCCTTAGTGATTATTTTCTACAGATTCTGGCGTTTCCCTGACTTTTCTATCCTCTCAGGGATGGCTCTTCATACTTAGTCTTCTCTTTTCTAGACAAAAAATACACTGTTCATTCAACTGCCTCTTGCATGACAGGCTTGGAATGTAATCTTTTTGAGAGAAAGGATAAAGTCTTTTTTATTTTAATTTTTATATTTTTACATTTAAAAAAATTTGTTCTACTTAGTTATACATG